>OZ019955.1:3674425-3868321 GCA_963970385.1 Theonella swinhoei | reverse complement strand
GAGAGAGAGAGAGAGAGACAGGGGGGGGGGGGGGGGGGGGGAGGGAGGGAGAGAGGGAGGGAGGGAGGGAGATATTGACTATGAAAACAGAATATATACTTCATCTTACAAAGAGCCATCCCAAGTAGATAAAAGGTTTGGTAGAGCTTGACCTGCATTGCAAGGGCTATAAAAGGAACACTACAAAGAGAGAAACTTAAAATATGTTACATTCACCACAGCTATATATAGAGAACCTAATGCAAATATTCAAGGAGTAATCCAGAGTGATAAACAAATGGTGAAACATACAACCGAGGTTACAATGCATATAAAGTTTAACAATACGGTACCTGTAATGCCTGCCATTACAATCTTGTTGCTGTTGACACTGGAGTAACTATTCGTAGGGCTTATTAACCCTCGGCGCGCATGCGCTGCGAGGGTTGCGGTACGCTATTTTTATCTGATGTACATGCACTTTTCGAACTTAATCCCAGCAGCGTGTGCATGGCCGCTAGCGAGGGTACTGGGCGCGGCGTGCGAATTATTTGAGCAAGCCGGGCAGGGAAAATGCGCAACGAAGAACTTCTAGATCTGACATGTGACCAGACTCAAGAGAAGCCCAGCCTTGGTCTGGCAACACCATTTCTCTGGACTCTGCTTATTCCTGGATCCAGAATCAGCCTAGATTACCAACAGAACTAGGGGCAACCTTCTGGAGAGCACAGTGAACGTTTGAATCCCATTACTAAATTTAACCAAACGCGCGCCTCATGATGTATACAAATTATTGCACAAACATGTACAAAAACAAATAATATTATGAGTATTTAGGCTGAAGTGATGACGTGTCAATATGGTCCAGGTTGCGTAGTACACTGCAAAAAGTTAAAGGTTGTTTTAACCTGTGTACTAGGTCCACTAAATTCCTTTTTAATGAGTGAGAGACAACAAGTTAGAAGTGGCATGACTTTTGACTTTGAGTAACCTAGCTGGCTTCTAATAACCTCCTGCATGATTTGCTGAACTTTCTTTACACCTGTATGCCAACAAATACATGACAACTTGGGAATGTAGAAGTAATAGTATAGCCATTATTGAGTTTCTCCTCATTAACGGAGAATGTATATAGTGGCAGTATAATGCTTTATTTTATAACAAAACATGCAACTGAGGCCACTATATGCAACTGAGGCTTTACTGCTTTTCCTTTGTTAATGAGAGGGAAACTTGATGAATTGCTATATTACTAGCTACATACATTCCTGAGTTGTCATGTGGTTGAGTTCCTCAAATTACTAGTGGATGGTGGTCTTTACAAGCCAGGTTGCTCATAGCTCTATGTTTATCTCGAAAGCATTTGCCAGCTGTAGCTATAGTATACTCAAGTTGCAACTCAAACAACCACAGAAGGGTTAAAACCACCTTTATTTTTTACAGTGTAACTGGAGATAACAGTGCAAAGCTGACCCTCTCTGACTCCATACGCTCAGGGGATGTATGATATAGCCCCTGAGCACAAGAAATGGACGGTTGGAGTAAGACTGCACGAGCTGAGCACCCCGGGTTGATTACAAGCAATCCATGCAGTCTGTAAACACGCATACCACCAATACTTGGTCGATCAACAGCGACTAGGGCTGGGCATTTGGGGATCTTAGAAGGAGCAGAGAATAAGTCCGTCAGCTCGAACTTTTCGAAAAGTGTATATACGTCAAATAAAAATCGCCGCCGGTATAGACTCTAGATCTAGAGGCAAAGGTGCTCTACAAAAGGCCAAGAAAAAATAACACGCATGAATATGACAACTATTTTACTGCGCGCAGTCCCGCCAAACAAATTGTTCGGAAGGGGCTGGGCTCGAAATGGAGTCACAAATTTCTATGAGCCGAGCAGAGAATTTACCCCGCGGTGTACCAGTTACCGAAAGTTGAATTCTGCATGTTACAGCTGGCACGGCGGAAGCATAATTTTATTGGTCCGGCCGTCTGCGCATGCGCAGCGATCCGATATGTTTGGCAGCCGCAGCCCAGTATGCACATACCAGTATTACAGTATGAACACGATCGTTAGCCCTGCCCACCTACCGAGCGCAGTAGCGCGAGGCAGCTAATCTGGGTCCCAATGCGTACGCTATACGAATGTCATTAGTCATGCTCAATTTCCTCGAGTAACGTTAGGAATAACGTTTAGGAAAAGGACCAACCGGACCGACTCCGCCGGCCTTGTACAGATTCGGGTAGCTTCTGCATGTTGTAACCGGTAGGCGCGGTATTGGCATGAGGTCATTCAACGCGTAGTCCTACCCTCGTCATCTAGCCCTCGCCCTCGCCCTAGCCTAGCCCTACCTAAAAAGTCACAGTAGCTGCTGATCCATCCATCCGGGCCCCTAGCAAGCGATCCATCCGGGTGCGCGCTTGTATTTCGAAATGACGTAATCTAGCTTCGTCCCCAGGCTCTCTTTTTCTTTGTGAGAGGGGTTGGGAAAGAGAGCCTGGTATCCACTGTCTGCGCATGCTCGAAAATTACCCAGATTTTGGGTAATCGTATTCCATTGTATATTACCGTGAAATTGTACAGTAATCTAATCCGTATACTTGCCAATGTATTTGTGTTACGTACCGAGACTGCGTCGGCTGTGAGTTCTCTTGCTGTCAAGCACGCCCTCTCCTGTCTTTTAAGGTTTGTTAGCTTGGTCTCAATGGCTAGCACCAAGATTATTTACTCTTGCTAGCACCTGTCTTATACAAGTGTGCAAGTTAATCCAATTGGAATGAATAAGCCTCGGCTAAAATACCCCTGACCTTCTACTACAATAAAATATGACACAAGCGGTCCTAGCTGCGTTGATGCCCAGCTGTGTGGCTTGATCCGTATACTCTAACTGCGATGACCGTTACATTTCTCCGTTTATTCTGTATGGGAATAAACGATGTATTATACGGAAAATAAACGGTAATTTTCGAGCATGCGCAGACGGTGGATACCGGGCTCTCTTTTTCCCACAAAAAAGAGAGCCTGGGGACGAGGCTAGACGTAATCCCAATACCCGGTTATATCCCCAGATTCGCCACTTCATATACACTATCACACTTTAATGCATAGACGTAAACTTCACACGCCACGGGAGCATACAAAATACATGGCGGCCGAACATTGATTACTTACTCTACTATTATCACAGTTAGTATTTAAACTGGACTCTTCCGGTATAGACCTATATACATGAGTGCAAATATCAATGCCACCGCGTCAGCTAACCACTATATACACTACAGCCTTCGCACGCCACAAGTGGGTCGGCATCAGTATTCGGGTCTGTGGTCGAAATGCCGGGTATACAAGTGAATACATTGAATTTTACCTTTATCTATCGAAAAAAGGATCAACCAGGAGTCTGAAGAACTGTTTACAAGAGGCTCATAGATAGGGACCAAGCCAGCACAACATTCAACCTATATATTCCCAAATCTTTGTTATTGTCATCTATTATTCTTTTATTATTCCCAATGCTACAGTAGTGTAAAAACAATCTTGCAGCCTCTCATGCGTAATTGCAAAGAAGGAAATGTATCATCAACATTTAGGAAAAGGGAACATAGCTATCAGTAAACATATAAGCAAAGAAAGCTGCTCTATAGCAAACTGTTCAAATATATAGCAACACTATAGCACTAGCTATTTCAAGGAAACTATTTGTCAGAAAAAACTTTTTATAATGTCAATTTCATCACATTGATGATTATGGGCTGTGTGTGATCAGTCTCAAAATTATAGACAATGAACCCCATTCCAATTTTGACACTAATCACAGCCCATATGATGTCGGGCATTATATTTTCATCCATCATTTGCAAGTGCTCATTTGGTATTCTATAAAAGTCTGCCCAACCCTCTCCCTATGGTGGGTGTGGTCCGGGCATGAGACTAGACAATTCTCTGCAAAAGTCTGTCACTTGCCTTTGCCTGAATGGTGCACTTTGTTTCTATGATTTTTAGCACTACCATCCCTACATCATAAACAAGTAAATATGAAAATCCGTAAGTATTACTTCCCTTCCTGGGCGCCGGTTTCGTCCACATGTCTCTTTCTCGGGAGTGCTAGCCGTTCCAAAAGTTCGCTCCGCCTACCATAATTACAAATTACGTGCAAATACGGATGAAATGCACGGATGATCTTTTAAATTACGGAGGGCATGCCTATGTGACTACCGAACTCGCCGCGGGTACGTATTCTTGGAATACTCTAGTTTTATTCTTGTACACAGAGGTATTGCATATTACTTACCCAATCTAGATGTATCACTGTCCAGGTTGTCTATGTTGTTAAGTGTTGCTTTTGAGAACATTAATTTTCATAGTTGCAGTTTCACTCAAATATCTTAGCTAACATTTTGCTGCTATTAAATCAGTATATACATGCTTCACGTATATTTGTACACACACAGAGGCGGCGGCAGCAGCTCGGAGTTGGGGGGGCGAAGTTCAATATACACACGCACGCGCGCTATTTGCCATGGTATCTGCGCGCGCGCGCAAAGTAGCATCGAGTGCATGCAGCAGCAGCAACATACACTCTGTCGTTATAGATTTAGCTCCTATGGTATTGGGAGGCGAGGCCCCCCTGCCACCGCTTATGACACATATGATTATGAAAAAGAAAGATGAATAGACTATAGCACTCTTTAAATGCAGAGTACACTGTATATTGTTTGTATTCAGACACACTTTTAGTTCACAAATGTGAAGTCAATGACAAAATGTATTTTGCAATCAAAAGACAACTCTCTCATATATATGTGGCTCATTTTCCTGTACAAATCTATTGATTTCTTGATAGCAGTGGCGGATCTAGGATTTTGCAAAGGGGGTAGCATAGTTTTGAAGCCACACCCAGTTAATTATATGCACGCGCGCACGAATGCTGAGTTACGTCCGCGTGCGTACGTACATGTAACCTTGTTGTCACTCCTGCCCAGTTCAGTTATAGAGTAAAGGGTACTAAAGCTCTTGAACATCGATATTCGCTTCGCACATAGGCGCTAGGCGTCCGTAAAATATTTATAGCGTGCTAGCGCTCGCGCGCGACGAACGCAGAAATCTACAGCAAGGCAGCTGCCCGTGTTCGTGAGATGTGGACTATTATACAGTCGCAGCAAAAGGGGGTTTCAGTGGAAACCTTGAAACCCCCCCTAGATCCGCCACTGGATAGGCTGGATTGTCACGCATTTGAACATCAGACAGTTCTTCATTATTGCCACCTCCAGGACTGGGTATATTCATGTATACCACTGCTTTGTCTGTAGCTTTCCTGCAGAATTAGAATAAATATTAGGTGAGCATATTGCAGGATATATATATTCACCAAATATTTGAGTATTATGAAGTAGTTACATAATTCTACCTCATTTTTTTGGATTCTAAACTGTAGCAATGCAGTAAATAACACAGACAAGGAAGATAGTTGGGCAAATATGAAATTTGGGAGCATTATTGAAGATGACTATAATTAATTTACCCCTATTGATTAAACTATAAAATGAATGCACTAAAGTACAGAACCCTCCGCGCAATGAGTTCATGCCATTGTGGACAGACCTTGCTTGGAGGCATGACCTATGGCAACAACTTCAACACAGGCCGCTTAAATACACATGCGCACTTTCTGCACGAAAATGGCCAACTGTACGTATGGCTTTCAACTGAGGAGTGCTGAATCTCTGCAACCGAGCTGATTCAGAGAAAACCCCACAAATATTTTGACCTCCGTTGCCCGCTGAGTACGTGACAGGATTTTCAAGACTATGAATTGTAATTAATAAATTCACTTGTTTTTGAAGTAAATGTGTTTGTGGAAACAAACTGCAGTTATCAGTATTGCCAATACCAGTGCAAGGCATATTATGCCTCCCACAATAGCTCAAATTATTGGAATTTCTAAATTACCACTGGTATTATTGATTGTTGAAATATTATTGGCAAAGTCAGTAGGTGAAGCATTAATTGCCAAAGCAGTACTGATTATGGAATTACTTATGGAGATATTGTTGATATAGTCTTCCCAAGTAACTGAAGGACTAAGTGATATACTTGATATGAAAAAACAACTCTCTGGGCTGTTCAGTGACAATTTGAAAGTAAAGTGGTGTTCACTTCTACCATAAAGGTTTGTAGCAATACACATGACATGTATCTTGCAGTACTCATTCAGATCAGCTGCTCTAAATGTGTACTTTATAGTTGAGGTTGTAGTCTTATTCCTAACTTGTCAATTCAGGCTCTCATATACACTAAGTCGGCAAATCACCAACTCAAAAAGGCTTACCACAAGTATAATTATGTATCCTCTCCTATAGTTCCTAGGTGCTTGTTGGGGGGAAAGAATGTCCCCACCTCCCCCTATGAATGCTTAGAAACAAGGCTATCATATAGGTGGTTACTTCATAGTTTTGACAACTGAAGCAGGTTATAAAATCCCTTAGGTGTACCTGAAGAGACTATGTAAAGCTGAAGTTGTCAAAACTGAAAAAACCCTCCTGTGGTGACTAAATGACTTACACCACGATAGTTGCTATAGCATTCAGGTGTGCAGGCTCCACTTTTTAACCTTAGCAAGATTCATAGGTGTGTTACCTGTAGTGAGTGTCCTAGAAGCAGCAACTAAGACACTTAACCACAGGTATCACTGCAAAACCATGCAGGCATCCAAGCTGTTTTGAGTACCAGTGGTGACTGATAACATCAAAGGATCCACCTCATTTATTGTTAAATTATTGTTCATGAGTTGTTCAATTGCACTTAGTATAACCCTACTTATTATCACAAGACTAAGAACATGGTCTCCCTAACCCTCAACAAAACTAGCTAGCCCTAATCCTTTATTTACTTTATTTTGAGTGTAGGCATCCTACATACTATTTCAGTCTGTTTTACACTGATAGTGAGTAGGTATTAAGAAGAACAAAGCAAATTCATGCAGTAAGGGATGGTAAAATATTTCCATATCACTTATGACACTAAGCAGCTCTCACAGGAGCACAACTTCAAGAAGTAAAACTGCAATACAGGTCTGTAGGAGTAAAAATTAAACCAGTACGGCCACTGGGAGTAGGTAGTGCACATATGGGGGTAGATCAGTGTCAAAATTACTGTAAATAATAAATAATAAAAAATAGTGTCAAAATCACTGATAAATGATAAATATATAAATGATATAAACATATATATAATAGGTTTTTGTTTTACTATTATATATATTATGTATATATAATAGCACAATATATATATAAGTTAGACGCCGAGTCGAGGGAACTACGCGATTTAGAAAGCCGAGGCCCGGATGTAGCGTCCCGAGCGTAGCGAGGGCGCTACTAAGGGCCCGAGGCTTTCTAAATCGCGTAGTTCCTGACGACGAGTGCGTCTAACTATTTTAGACTACAGCGGAGAAACCGATTGGACAATGACCATTCAAACCGTTAGCAACAAGCGTGCCAATAGATCCCGGTACTAGGGGCCAGCGGCCAACTATAGATCCCGCTGACGAGGTGACTATGAAAAATAGATCCCGCGTTTCTCGCAACCTGATTGGTCAATTTAAAGTTACCGTAGTCTAAATATAGATAGATAGATGATATATAACTCAGGGCCGGCGGAGATGGTGGGGCAGGTAGGGCATTTGCCCTACCACTTTTTGGTGGTCCATACAGGAAATGACGTGGCTATGATTCTTACCTGAGATAGTGAAGTAGGCTAGCTGCGTTCGCAGTCACGCAAATTAAGCCCTGCTAATGTACCGGTACACGGTATAGTTTAGTCGGGAGTCATCTGATTACGCTTCGTATGCCGCGGCCGTGTAATGTCCTTTGGGTGTGGAAAACACGTGCGCGCGCATGCGCGTCCTTTAGCCGCACTGCATTTGCCCTACCACCCTTTGTGGAGCTGCTCCGGCACTGTAACTGCTGTGTGGAGACAAGATGTTTTAACAAAAAAATGATAACTCTTATGTTACACATGCGTTACTTACACTAACGCGCAGTGGCTAGGGAATGAAAGACCAGAGGTAGTCTCATGCCCAGACGTCCCACTACAGTCACACGGCTTGGGTCCTATGACGTAGTTAAACTTGAAGACTTCACTTTTAGCTGCAAGTTAGACTAAGTAGGGGATCACCGCCAGGGGTTCAAGCCTTTCTGGAAGCGTAGGCTACAACTACCAACTAGCCTTCGGGAATCTTTTTCTCGGCGTTGCCTTAAAATAACTCGCTGACCAGCCTGGCCAGTGAGACTACTCTCGAGACTAGATCTACTTCAACAGAGAGTTGATGAGTCAGCAGAAAGTGTATTATCTACGTATATGTAAGCTTACACCACGCATGACCACACCTACTGTGGTGCGGATATGCACAAAACTTCCACTTTTTCTAATTGTGGCCAGTTTAGCGACTGTCAAGTACTGTGCTTGTCTGCCGATGTCGAGTTTAAAAATGACGACCTGGGTCAAGCATAGTCTGAGAGCAATTGTTAGTGACATGGAGCTGTATGACGGAAGAGAAGTTTGCGATATACCTATTCAAATCATTGACAGTTTCTCATGGAGAATCGAGTCAATTTACCGTGAACTTTTGGCAGCTGAAGCATATGGAGAGCTGACGACAGTTGATGAACTCGAAATTCTTGAGTATGTCGAGCACTCGTACCATTGCATTCAGCAATTTCAGGAGCGAGTGGAGAGACAGAGGCATAGATGCTTCTCACTATTGCAACATTTGACACCAGGAGTAACAGCTCCAATTAACTGTGACGGATCAGTTGGGTGTCCAGCTTTTGTTATACCATGCAGTGTAAGGTAACTGGGGGTAACTCCGGACGAACTTTATTCTTTTTAACACAGCACTGCCAATACAACAGATATTTTAACCAAATCAAGGGTACACTTACATTGATACATCAACAGCATGTGCATACAAACCAACTTTGGATACGTAGGCTCGCGGCTGCATTACCGCCCCAAACTTTAACGGCATCATAAATTAGTGGGTCGGGTAACTTCGGACAGTAGTGCATGTGCAGTTGAGTTTGGCAGTTTTAGAGTGATTAGTGTGAATATATATCAAAGACATATCAGCCTTGATTTTCACCAAATGTGTGTCAGATAATCAGACACACATTTTGTGAAAATCAAGGTTCCTTATAGCATCGGTAAAGTTTTTGCGACATTTAGCCGCGAATAAGTGATACTGTAGCCCCCTGGAATTAGAACGTAGAGGCCGTGTTGTCTTCACACACAGGTCCAGGTCAGTAGGTATCCTCAGTCTAAGTTTAAAAAATTATAGGTTGTATTTTCAATGAGTTACAAGGGTAGACATCGGAAATGTCCGGAGTTACCCCCCGTCCGAAGTTACCCAGCGTTACCTTACTCCAGCACCTTCTCGAGATTCACTTGACCGTTCTTAAAATATCTAAATTGCTTGGTGTGTCAGTCAGTACAGTCAGACGCAGAATGGCGGAATATGGTTTGAGTGTGCGAGACACCTATTCGGACATAGGAGACGAAGAACTCGATCGCCTTATCGAGTCTTCTAACAAGATGTACCCTACTTGGGGTGTGCGCCAGACGAGTGGACACCTAATATCAGCAGGCATTCGAATACAATACCATCGAATTCGTGAGTCATTGCGTCGTGTTGACCCCCAAGGTTCTTACATGCGAAGGCTGCTCCATTTGCGAAGAAGGAAATATTCTGTAGCTGGACCGCAAAGTCTGTGGCACATCGACGGGAACCATAAGTTAACCAGGTCAGGCTTTCACTCATGCATCTATTAAGCCCTGGCTTTCACTCATGCATCCATTAAGCTCTGGCTTTCACTCATGCATGCTTTCACTCATGCATCCATTAAGCTCTGGCTTTCACTCATGCATCCATTAAGCTCTGGCTTTCACTCATGCATCTATTAAGCCCTGGCTTTCACTCATGCATCTATAGGCCCTGGCTTTCACTCATGCATCTATAAGCCCTGGCTTTCACTCATGCATCTATTAAGCTCTGGCTTTCACTCATGCATCTATAAGCCCTGGCTTTCACTCATGCATCTATAAGCCCTGGCTTTCACTCATGCATCTATTAAGCTCTGGCTTTCACTCATGCATCTATTAAGCTCTGGCTTTCACTCATGCATCTATTAAGCCCTGGCTTTCACTCATGCATCTATAAGCCCTGGCTTTCACTCATGCATCTATTAAGCTCTGGCTTTCACTCATGCATCTATAAGCCCTGGCTTTCACTCATGCATCTATAAGCCCTGGCTTTCACTCATGCATCTATTAAGCTCTGGCTTTCACTCATGCATCTATTAAGCTCTGGCTTTCACTCATGCATCTATAAGCCCTGGCTTTCACTCATGCATCTATAAGCCCTGGCTTTCACTCATGCATCTATTAAGCTCTGGCTTTCACTCATGCATCTATTAAGCTCTGGCTTTCACTCATGCATCTATAAGCCCTGGCTTTCACTCATGCATCTATTAAGCTCTGGCATTTCACTCATGCATCTATTAGGGTCTTTCTGTGTATTATAGTTACTGTAGTAAAAACCCTTTTCTACCCACACCTAATCTAGATGGCGTCTAGTGGTTCATGGATGCGTGGATGGCTTCAGCAGAATGATTGTATACTTACGCTGTGCCAATAACAACACTTCACTTACTGTTTTGCAATGTTTTACTGAAGCAACAACTGAGTATGGAATTCCCAGTCGTGTTAGAGCTGACCGTGGAGGTGAAAATGTTCTAGTAGCTGATTATATGATCCTGAATCGTGGTACTGACAGAGGTAGCTTTATATGTGGGCGAAGCGTGCACAATCAGAGAATTGAGAGATTATGGCGGGATGTGTATCAGGGATGCTTGATGTTATACTATGATCTGTTTTCTTTTATGGAAAGTGAAAATATTTTGAATCCTATTGACGACATCCATTTGTTTTGCTTGCATTATGTGTATGTTCCTCGTATCAACGAAAGTTTAAATGTTTTTTGTAGTGCATGGAATCATCACCCCATGAGTTCATCAGGCAATGCTACTCCATACCAGATGTGGCTAATCAGTCCAAGACAGGAGGATTGTATTTCCCAGGTGTGTACATTTGAATATTTGGATATTGCTCAAACAAAATTGTCTCAATATTTCCTCTAATTTATACAGGACTTTACACTTCATGCCATAGACTGGGATGGACCCCTCCCTTGTGACACATATGACTCAGTTGAAATCCCTAAAACTTCACAGCCACTCACTGAAGAGGATTACCAAGATCTGACTGATCAGATCAATCCTTTATCCTACAGCTCTGAGCATGCCATCGACATTTACTTAAACGGTCTCTCATTTGTTCAAGAAAGAATTACTTTTTTAAGACATTGAATTGTATTTTGCACTGTGTTTAGATTAAAAGAATTACCTCAATTAAGTGAGGTGCACCACAAATATGCATTTCAATGATGAGACTGATGTACAGCGATGAAAGTTTATAGTTTATGGTATGGACTTGAAAGTTTATGGGCAATAAAAGTTCTCAGTTTCTAGTAGAGACTGTATGAAGTATTCTTTAAACCTCTCATAGGTCTTGTGACACGTTGGAATCCTCAGTATTAGGTCACATGTTGAAGCAGTTGCCAACTTTTGATCCTCTCCATGTAGAAATCTAAGTAAAAATGGGTCCTTGAAGCCAAGTAGAGGAACTGACTCAGCACCAGTAAAAAATACCAAGATCATTGAAAGAAAAATGGTAGTGCCATCATCTGACTGAATACTTCCATCTGAAAAGAAATAATCATTCTAGCATGACAATAGCTATGAGCTGTATTACATTGCTATTTTAAGGACAATCCTTTGTATACAACTGAAAAAAAACACATGGCTATATATATATATACCTTCACAACTATCCAGAAAATTCATTAGATACACATATGCTGCCTCTTCTGCAGTCCTCCTAGTGGAACCTCACTCAGAAAAGGACAGTTGGAAATGAAATGCACTTGTAAAGTGCGTAACCCTCACGCAGTTATGACTACCAAGTAAATGTATTAGAGCTCCTGACTCTCTTCGTGCTATGCATACTTGTAGCTAATGCAAAACTATATCTAACAGCAAATTGTGCTTGTTGCGATCTCCAATTAATGCGCACCTTCAGGCATAAACCGCTGCCTAAAACTGATACACTTCTGACGACACAGCTCCAGACTTCCTATCACACAGTACGGTAGTACTGTGTATATAGGGATTGCTATGGTCTATCCCCATTGAAAACCATATATAAGGTTTTTCATCACTTTCACTTTCAGTTTGCTACCTACTGGACTTCTGTTGACATGAATGTGTAACTATACCCAGAAACTAACTGTGATTATAAAATGGTATAATTTGATGCACGAGAAAGGTGTTAAATTAACAAAAGTCCGTTTTGTAAATTCTCCATCTTCTTCTTCTTCTTCTTCTTCTTCCGCTTTAACAAGCGTAACTCACTAACGGTAACACATCTAAAGATGAAACTTGGTACAGTTATGTAGTTCCACTGGGGATAGTGCATCGTCATGTTAAAAATTTTGTAAACAATGTACTTCTTGTAAAATAAACAAAAATAGCCTCAGGCCATGTATTATTAATGGGGCCACACAATCCTATATCTGACTAATGAAAGGGCTGCTAAATGTGAAATTTTTTATGATAGTATAGTTCAATACCCCAATGATCAACGTTGTGATAAAATCTCTGTAAACAATGTAAATCTTGTAATATAACAACAAATAGCCTCAGGCAAGGATTACTGTATCTCACTAATAAAAGCTCCATTAAATGTGGAAATTGGTATGATGGTAAAGTGTAATACGCTAATGATCAACGTTGTGATAAGATCTCTGTAAACAATGTAAATCTTGTAATACAACAACAAATAGCCTCAGGCAAGCATTACTGTATCTCACTAACAAAAGCTTCACTAAATGTGGAAATTGGTGTGATGGTAGAGCTTAATGCCCTAAAGATCAACATTGTGATAAAATCTCTGGAAACTATGTAAATCTTGTAAAAAATAGCCTCAGGCTAACATTACTGTATCTTACTAACAGAAGCTCCACTAAATGTGAAAATCGGTATGATGATAAAGCTTAATACCCCAAAGATCAACATTGTGATAAAATCTCTGTAAACCATGTAAATCTTGTAAAAAATAGCCTCAGGCTAGCATTACTGCATCTTACTAACAGAAGCTCTACTAAATGTGAAAATTGGTATGATGGTAATGCTTAATACCCCAAAGATCAACATTGTGATAAAATCTCTGTAAACCATGTAAATCTTGTAAAAAATAGCCTCAGGCTAGCATTACCGTATCTTACAAACAGAAGCTCTACTAAATGTGAAAATTGGTGTGATGGTAGGAGCTTAATACCCCAATGATCAATGTTGTGATAAAATCTCTGTAAACAATGTAAAACTTGTAATATAACAACAAAATATCCTCAGGCAATAGTTAGCTATATCTCGCTAAAAAAGTAGCACAAAATGTGGAAATTTGTGTGGTGCTAAAGCTTAATATCCCAATAATTAATGCTGAGATAAAATCTTGTAATCTTGTAAATAGTAGCCCCAGGCACTACTTTGCTGTATTTCATTAACAAAAGCTCCACTAAAAGTAAAATTTGGTACAATATAATACACAAACAATTGATGTTGCGATAAAAAGGTTGGATAGCCTCAGGCTACAAGCTCTATTAGCTAATATGTTTGCTACCAAGTAAACTACAAAAATAGCAAAATGCATGTAGTTAGGTCCAGAAAAAAATGATGGGAGACAAGTAAATAAAAAATTTAGGAAATTTGAAAGGAAATATAGCGATTGCATAAAAAGGAACGGAGACAAGATTGGGACACAGACATGTTATGATATATCGACGTACCCATAATGTTACGTTGATATTTCATAACATGTCTGTGTCCCAATATTGTCTCCGTTCCTTTTTATGCAATCGCTATATTTCCTTTCAAATTTCCTAAATTTTTTATTTACTTGTTATGAAGTAGCAATAGTACCTGCCAATATATCCATGTTTGGCAATCACAACAATCATGGTTAACGAAAATCGGCAATTTACCGCTTTTCTTCAACAACGCAGGTCTGGTCTCTTCTTTCCGCTCCAGACATTAACTGTGGCGAGCACTAATGAAGCTTCTTCATATCTCCACGTTTGGTTCTCATAGGAGTCACGGTTTACGAGAAAAGTTGTTTACAGACAGACAGACACACACACACATACACACATACACACTCACACACACACACACACACACACACACACACACACACACACACACACACACAGACTGACTACAATAACCCTCCCGCGCATGCGTGAGGGTTAATTACTCTGGAAATACTCTACAGTGAAATAGGACACCCACACACAATTCAATTATGCCTCCTACTGATAAGAGTTCAAGCGTGATAACCTTACACAACAAGAACATTTACTAGTGAGAACGCTTAGCATTGTGGGATGAGCATGAGTTACCTCAAACAGTTTGGCAGTGATGCAATTGTAAGTGGGTATTACATTAGTAATGTAGATTTGAAAGTACACCCGTAAGGGCCAACATAGATAACTAACTGGCAAGCAGCTACTCAGATATGTCTGTTATCCTGTTCCCCCCCTCCTCTAGAACAGTTCTCACCTTTTGACAGTTTGCACTTTTCACTGGGAATGAGTAGAGGCTGCATTAGCATAGGATGACTCCTGACCTGATCCAGCACTCCTAGACATGACAGCCCTTCAAGAAACTGGTCAATCTCAGCCTTGACTCTCAGAAGCATGTAGAAATTCCGTAAAGTGCGCTTAATGCCTATCATGTCCTTCATAGTGAGTGAGGATAAAGGTTTCCTATAGCCTGTCTCGAGTAGCACAGTCTGCCATTGATCATTCTCAAAAAGTGCTCTCAGAGTTGGGTCATCCTTGACATCAGAGAGCTGTATAACACAAAATGCATCAATTTTACTTGTCACTTTTCATCTAAAGTCATGTATCTCTTACCAGCACTAACAAACACTTCACATCAGGGTCAGGTATATCATCATCCTCTACTGGCAAATCCGTATACTGGCCGGTACATATGTACTGAAATAGAGCAGGATGTAAGACTGGAA
This sequence comes from Theonella swinhoei, assembly GCA_963970385.1. Taxonomy (NCBI): domain Eukaryota; kingdom Metazoa; phylum Porifera; class Demospongiae; order Tetractinellida; family Theonellidae; genus Theonella; species Theonella swinhoei. Next base: position 3,853,144 of record OZ019955.1, on the reverse strand, counting down.
ATCTATTGCCTTCTTGCACTATATTAGTAGCAATATACATTCCAATAATTCTCAGGTCTCCACTCTGAAAACAAGATATTTGGTACAAGTCACTGAGATATATATTGGTGTTTATTAACCCTCGGCGTGCATGCGCAGTGAAAGTTACTGTTACAGTAGTTGTCATGTCTGTCTGTCTGTCTGTGTTAGGTCACATCTCACTTCTGGAGCGTCTGTTCGTCCTGAAAATACTGTCACATACTCAGCAAGCAACAGAGATAAAAAAAATGTGGGTTTTTCTCTGAAATCACTCTGTTGCAGAGATCCAGTATTCCCTCTGTTGAAAGCCATATATGTGCAGTTGGTCATTTTTCACACAATGCACATTATACCAACATGGTGGCGCCAAGGGTTCTGCAGTCTAGTGCATTCATTTCACATATAATTAAGTACCTCCAACGCTGGTATATTTCTGGCCAATGTCCGTTTGCCTTCACTTCCGATGAAATACCTTTTCTCAACATCATTCATAAACAATCGCCAGAATTCTCTGTTTGGGCCTCCTGTATCTAGGCCCTCCTCACCAACAAAAGAAACCTGAGTTATTGAGTCAACATTGTGGAAGCTCATGAACACTATATATATATACAAGGCTATTGAATAAACAGTGGCAAATCTAGAATTTCGAAAGGGGTATGTTGATGTGCCACACCCACTTTTCAGCTAGTGCCTACATAGTTACCTTCGCGGTAACCTTTAGCGATCAGTTTCTGAGCAAATTTTACTCTGTCAAGGTGAGTGTGTAGAACACACACGCTACCTTTATATGCCAGGGAGGTTTTGATGCTGTAGCTGCATAAGTTTACTCAAGCGTGTATGCGTGAAAATGCACAAAGCTGGGTGAAAAGTGGAATCCACGAACCCCACGACCCCCCCCTCCAAAATCTGCCACTACCAAATACTTGATAGGCATGGTAAATAAAAAATACCTTTAAATAATTCTTAGGGTTAAAACGTCTTATGTCCTTCTTTAAGTACATCTTCAAGTAGATAGTGTCGCCGTATCATTATCTCTGTCCTTGAAAATTCACACCAATCCAAGTCATCCTCATTTGGCATATGGACACCAGCCTTCTTCCAAATTACTTCCAAGCAATCCATTAACGTCACTGGTTCCCTAGCACAATGGAGAAATGGAAAATTTGTAATTGAACATAAAAGTATGAGATATTAGCTAGCTATTAGCTACTTTGCTGAGTTGGTTGTTGCTAGGCATAAGATAAGCCTGGGCTTAATTTCAAGTAAAGTGCACTTCATAATCAGTCTCAGCCCTAAGGCGTACTAACAAGGAGGAGGGAACAGTCCACCTACTACAAGGCCATTTTCTCTGACAATGACTAGTTTGGAGACCATGATGAAATTAGGGCTAGGCTATGTATACACAAGCTAGTCAGACATCTGCAAGAATTTCAAGGCAGGGCCATGTGCAGCTGAGGCTGCTAGCTACATACCCAAACATAGTAGTTGAAGCTGTGGACAAAGATGGAGTCGGGACTGCGGATACATCAGTTGATACTGTAGACATTAATGGATTAGTAGCAGTTGATCCTGAACAGATAGCAAAATCTGATGTAGAAATACTAGGGGAGTACTTCACTTGCTCTGCATTACTGCAACTGGAAGATGAACGCTCCTAACACAAAAAAAGGAAATAGATATTTAGAATTAAGATTGTTGTAGGTGGAGCTGTTCAAAGCAGAGCTTACAAATAGAGCTCATACAATGTACATACCTAATTGGATCAATGCATACAAGAACATTCACACATAACAAAGTAGTCTGGAATATTTTGCAGCTGTAGCATGCTGCTGAAAACAAAATAATCATACCACAGCAGGTCCTGGAGTGTCTGGAAGTGCATCTGGAAATAAGAGAGGGGAGGAGGGAGGAGACTCTACTTCGGTGAATGGGTGCTGTTTAGTTCCTGTAGAGTGTGCACTGCAAACAAGAGAGTATCCCCCAGATAAACCCTAACCTAGAGAATATAGCCTAACCAGAGGGAGCATAATACATGTATGAACATTGTCAGGCAAAAAACTGAAGGAAATAGTGTGCAAGCTATAGATTAGTTTTACATGTCAAGGAATAACCCCATGAAGATTCTGTTGGTAAAGTGCACTGTACATGTGCACATGAATAGGAAGCACTTCAATGCAAATTTTGTACTGTTTCCAATTATATGCAATGCTGGAAGATAGAGAATGCTTTACATGCTGAAGTACAATCATTCTACTGCTGGGTATATAGGTACGTGCAGGTATATAGTGTCATTGTTGCTATATACCACAAAAATTTCCCTAATGGTGTATAAAGTATCCAAAAAATATACCTCCGTAAATCTCTGTGCTCACTCTTTCTTTTGGCCTGGCAGCTTTGTATATGCTTTCTTAATTTGGGCATTGGAAGTGTCTTTCCACACATCCTACAGTCCTCCACAGGGATGGAACTCTGCATTTTGATTGACAAATAGACGTTTACACTACTTAACATTGGAAATCCTGAAAATTAGAGTGTGATTGAGTAACCCAGCAGCATGGATGGGCCATGTGCGAGATGGTTTGAACCAGGTATGATGAGTAAGTTTCCCTGTCCAGTCAAGGACCTATTGTGTGTCCATAATGCAGTTACTGCTAGATCTAATTAGAGTAAGTACACCTACACATACAGGAAACATGTCCAAATCAACTTACTAACACCACCTCATCCTCATCTTCATCTTCATCAGTAGCTTGAGTGTCCAGAGTTAGGTTTTGCTGCAGTGGTCGCACGTAAATTTTGGCATGTTGTACAACATTCTTTAAATAAGCAGCTGTGTATCCTTCGCTGGGCTGTGGGATTACAACTAATTCCCGTGAGTTACCTTCCTCAGTCCGCAGCAACTCATAGCCCCCCAGCATTTGCCAACTTGGGGAATGCTTCAACAAGTTCATCATGAAATTCCCAGCTGGAACCATGCTCGAAATCGGTAATCTGCTTACAACCCAGGCCTGAATTATGTAGTTCAGCTTTCTCTACAGATCCTGGGACGTAGTCCTGACCAGTTAGAGCCAAGCATACGAACTGTCTTTTCCACATGACCAGTCGTTTCGGTTTCTTTGATTTTGGCTGTTTTCCGCGCGTACTTCTGCCACTGTATGGCTGAAACAAAGAATGACGCTCCTGTTTCACTGAGAGGAGCTGCGGCGGGCGATGCAGATGTGACGCACCTATGGAAGACAGCGAAGTACCCGGTCTCGACGACTCTTGCTCATCAACAGGTCTCTGACGTATTGGTAAAGAGTGCGAGCTGCTAGGTTTGAGGGAAAGGGAAAGTCGTCGCCTATGTCCTGCATCATTGACCTGTACTTCTTGAACGATGGGTCGGTAAGGATACGCTGAACGGCTAGCCTCACCACTAGCACCGCTACGAAATGTAGCCTGCGGCGGAGGCGTTGGTGTACGAGAGTGTTCAAGTTCGTTTATGCGCTCTACAGCTTGCATCAACAAATGTTTCGTCTCATTTAAATTCTTCTCTTCTGCCATAACGGAAACACTGCACAAACCCAACAATTCACCTCTTCGAATTCTTCACCGCTTGCAACTCGTAACTCACTCTAATTGTGAAAATAGCGTTCCATATTTCCGCAAGCAGACTGCGCATAATTAACCGTCGGTGCGCATGCGCAGCGAGGGTAATCACAGCACTGCGGGTCAGGAGTGAAGTGGTGCAACAATATCCTTGTTAGAAAAGCTTCTAACTTATCCATCATCACTATTCATTATCATATTATATCCTGTGTACAGTTCTACAAATTGGAATATGATTGACTGTAGTTTAGTGGGGAGAAGAGCATTGGAAGAGAACATTTAAAAATTCTAGGAGAACTAGTTCTGCATTTGGTAGTATTTGTGCTTTCCACAGTGTTTTGAATCTACTTTCTGGAAAATCAATCATTGAGACATGTGTTATCTTATTATAATTATTAATATGTGTGTGAGTTGTGGAGGCTGATTGAAACATTTGTATGTGCATCATTGACTACCAATCATGAAAACATTGCTTCCAGAGTATTTACAACATTAGCTTCTGTTGACTTTGAAGAGATTGCTCTTGTCCAACAATGCGCATGCCTTTTCCTGGAAGGAAGGCTAAACATGGAAGGAGAGGAGGGTTTGACTCTTACTGGTATCATTTTAACTGTTGCTGAGTCCAGAGTGAATAGGCTCATCAAGACAAAATGAGTGTAGATCAGCAGAATCGCATAGAAACTGCGAGCAGTTCCTCAAATTAGTTGAGATATATAGTAACTTGCAAGCACATAGGATCAAACACTTACCTATGTGGATAACTTTCTGCTTATTATGTACACCATTCTTTACCGACTGCCCAATGTGTGAAGCAAAGATATCTCAAGATATATATTAACTTCTCCATGCATGCCTGCCAACAGTCTCACATGAATCATGGTAGATACAGCTGAATATATGTAATTGAAGGAGTATAGAGCCAAGTTATTGGGATCAACTGCAAAATCAGGATCAAGACAAAATGAGTAAGTCAGGATCAAGATTTGAACCCACAACCTTCTGGATACCGGCCAGGCACTCTTACCACTGAGCTATTTGAGAGGCCCCTTTAATTACATATCTACCTCTTTGTTGTTATTTCATCATCAGTGAAGGACTTTCAGCAGTTTCTAGACACATACAAGTGTTGACATCATCATCTCAATAAGAAGACTCCATAGTAAGAGCACCTTACCAGCAGACTGAGTCTATACTTGTGTTTATATTTCTCTATGCCTTATCCCATGTAGGCATGGCTATTTATATTACAGTACTTGGTTTGTGTGTGTGATTGTCTGCCTGCCTGTCTGTCTGTCTGTCTGTCTGTCTCTTACCACTATTCTCCCACTATGCACAACGAAGTGACTTACTATTACTGCTCAACCATACTAGCATGCAGCCTCAGTGCTACTGTAACATAGGCATGGATTTAAAAGGCAATCTTCTGAAACTACGTTCAACAGATACAGCGTGAAAAACAAGCGAAAAAGCAATTTACCACTATTACCAGCAACTGTTTTCCCAACATTAACTGCTTATCTTACCTGCATCATTATTAATATTGTTATTAGCATTAGCTACCTGGATTACCTGTTAGCTATCAATATTACTGATTTCCCAGCACTACTAGCATCACCAGCATTACCTATTACTACCTGGATTACCAGCTTTACCACTGTTACTTGCATCAATTGGATTATCACCACTGTTTTCAGTATTAAATGGTTTACCAGCATTACCACTGTTACTAGCATCACCTGTAGATTACAGGTGTCACCTGTTATTAGCGTCATATGAGATTACCAGCCTTACTACAATTGAAGGGCTGAGAACCCGAGTGGCCTAACCCACTAAACAGCAGTTCCCCCCCCCCTCTCCCCCCAAAACTCAAATATACTTTAAAATGTGTTTCAGAACAAGGGGAAAATTCAAAATATCTCATGAATGCTAATAGCTATACCCAACTTTTTATTCATATTTTTGCTATTTGAACAATTTCCCATTCTTAATTTTGGGATAGGCCACTCTGGTTCTCAGCTCTTCAATTACTGGAACATCGAGAGCATCTCAGGATTAACACGGTGGAATAATGTACATACAGTGCGTAAGCGACATATGCAATGTTGATTAACGATGTTAACATTTGTATAGTTTTATCCTTTCGAAGTTATAGTTGTTGAAAGTTATCGTCGGGATGACGATACGCGGTGGAATCATAGATAATATATTCCCCTCCCGGGAGGGTATAGTATCTATGGTGGAATAATGTTTGCAATCTCAAATCCGTAAGACATACTCATGCGCGCGCGCATTTCCTTTGACACCAAAGCTCCGTTACAACAGAAATCGATGTTAACATTTGTGTCTTAACGTTACAGTTTTATCCTTCGTTAAATGTTATCGTTTAGTACCCAGTTCATATCATCGTTGTCTTCGTCGAACAGTTATCGTAAGTATCGCTTTTTATATAATGCACGCGTGGTTTACCATAATATAATTGATCAAAACACATATAGGTCATTAATTTGACACTATTTCATTTATAATATTTATCAGTAATTTTGACACTGATCTACCCCCATAGTGCACATGCGTTGGCGCGCTAGCAAAAATTGCTGACCACGTCCACTTTTTTAAGCTACATGTATACCCATTTTGTTACTAACTGAGCATGTGCAGTATGCAAGAGGAGGCAAAAACCGGCACGGCCATGGCCGTAGCGGCCGTGTCGCATCCTATGGCCTTGCAATAGTGCAAACAAGGTTCAGCACATGTGCAGAACTCAGAACATCTCCAGATCTTTTCCTACAATTTATTCTTTTCTCACATTTTCCAAGGTTTACTATTACTCTAGGTCAGGAAAGCGTACTTGCTACAACTACATTAAGATTCCCAAAAGTGGTATTTATCAATTATTATATGGCATATGTATCACTATAGGCATGATATACATAGTACTCTTACATTGACTTTCTTACCAGCATCGTTGATCACAGTGAGATTTCCTTCTATTTCACCTGTCATAACTCTATCCATACAAATAATAATCACATGACATTTATAGGTTCCATTATCATTGTCCACTGCACCATCTATTTCATAGAAAACACCACTTGTTCCAGATGCTATGAGCGTGTGAGTCAGAGTAACAGCATCTGGGTGCTGTATTACATAGTCAGTTTGAGGGTTTGCTTGTGGGTAACTCACTGCAGTGCAAGTCACATTTACACTGGATCCAACCTTTATAGGATTCCTTGAAAAGGTAAGTGAAACTTTGGGTACACTGTGATATAGATTATGTATACATATTAGGGTAGTACTATAGAGAATGGGTACTAATTACCAGATTGATAAACAATTTATATATAAGTCTTGTATAAATAAAGAAAAACCTACAATGGTGGTAGAATTGTATAGAGACCCAATAATGTTCAGAGTAAGCACTATTGTCAACCTATATGTTACATTGAAAATGGAATACTGAGTACTACACTTTACATCACAACCTTGTGCTGAATCGTTGCTTTGCTTGAACAAATTACTATTTGTGCCTCATGCCATTTCAGTATAGTATCTGGAATAATTTCTCTTGTTTGTGCATCACCACCTCTTCATTTAGAAGTAAATTATACACTCTGACTTATTAATGTACTTTGATTTGTGCTTGTGTGCGGAGGAAGATGTCTAGTACTGGCATTTGCTTCTATTTACATGTAACCTTGTCTATACTGACAGAAATATTATAAACGGCATTGTTATTGCATATTAGTAGATATATATAAGGAGTAAACAGGCAACACAAACCCATGCAATTTATTTAACTTACCCCAAATAGAGAAACACTGTCTTTGGTTGTTTTCTTCACATTGACAACTGTAGTTCTGACCTCCAACCTCAGATATTGTAACATTGTTTGTTACAAGGTAGCTGTGACCATAACCACTTTTGAGGACCTGGCTCTCATTCAACCATGAAAAACTATTAGTTCCAACAACATAGTCAGTTTATTACTACATGGTATTGCCTCTAAGTCCTGCAAAATACAGCAAAGTTAAAAGTTCATGCTAAAAATAAAATAACTCAATCTTCTTCTTTGACTTTGTGACCTCCACTAAAAGAGAGTAACCCAAATCAGTGGGCAGAAAGCAGTAGGGTATTGTGCACCAGGCGAAGACGATTGAGAAATTCAATAATAATAGCTGCAGTGGTTTGTCGTCAATCCACTCGGTACCGAGCACAACACCCAGAAATTTATCAGGATCGGACAAAAACAGAGTAGTTAAGTAGGATGAGCTTTGGAGCATGGAGATTCTAGTTTCCACGAGGGCAGGGCAGCGAACGATGAAATGAACTGGGTCCTCTGGCTCCAGACCACACAGTTTGCAAGTCAGTGCATATGGGGTAATCCTAGGCGGCCTTCTCTGGGCGAAACGGGAGGCATCTTCTTCAAGGCTGTGACAGCCGACTAAGAGTCTAATACGGAAATTGTTCCAACAAGTCAGCCTAGGGAGACCATGAGTCACCATCCAATGTAGTATGGGCTTCCCCAGACGAACAAGACAGTTGGAGAGTGGAAGATGGTCACAGGAGTCTAGGAATGCAGAGTACTCAGATGAAAGCAGAAGCCTCTTCACATATCTCTTCCAGGAGATCTTACTCCAGCCACCACTCAGAATATCAGGAATAAGGAGAGACTCGACCAGCTGATGGAGGGATGGGATAGTGCCCTTTGCTGGGGAAACTGCCAACCTCTTCTCAAAAATCAGACGAGGAAGAGAGTCAAAAGGTAGTAAGGAGAAAGAAATGTGCAAATACGAGTTGTCGCTGCTGGATGAGGGACTGAACACTGGGAATACCCATCAAGAACTGTAAAGCCTTGCTGTGACAACGTAGAGGCAGACCTTGAATAGTCCTTAAGATCTTACGATGCACTCTCTCGAGCATAATGATCTCAGAGCCCGTAAGAGACCACAGTTCACAACCATACAATAAAATTGGAAGGCAGAAGGATGAATGCAGTCTGAACGAAATGAAGGGATGTAGGCAGCCAAACCTCGTGCCAACTGTATTTAATGCAAAAAAAAGCACTATGCCCAGATGAACAACGTTCAATTGTCCGAAGCACCGAGGATGGAGATACTGTACATAGAATCCCCAAATGATGCTGGGAATCACACTCAGGAATAGGGGATCCACTCACTAACCATTTACGAAGGGGACGATTCTTCTTCCGTGACACCGAAGATTCACCAAATACCAGCACTGCTGACTTAGCAGCATTGAAATGATATCTCCACATAAGAGCATAATCAGAAACCATAGAGAGCATATGATGAAGGTCAGCTTCTGAACTACTAATGAGGGCAAGATCATCTGCATACATAAGAGCACCACAATATACATTACCGATGTGTGCACCACGGCCAGACTCTGTCAGTTGGTCTAAGAGAGAATTAACAAATATTGAGTACAACAGGGGAGAAAGAATAGCACCCTGACGCACTCCTTGCTGAATGCGAAAAGATTTTGAGATGCAACTGTTCCAAAGCACAGCAGAGGTAGATTGGCTGTACCATTTGTCGAGAAGATGCCAGATGTAGAGTGGACACTGAAATTCAGCAAGCTTGTACATTAGACCAGCATGCCACACTGTATCGAATGCCCTCTTAACATCTAAAAAAGCTACAAATGCTTTCTGCTTCTGCTCTCGGATTGAGGTAATTGACTCTTGCAAAATGAAGGCTGAGTGCAGGCAACTGAACCCCGATCTAAAGCCACCCTGCAGAGGATTCAATTGGGACTGTTGTTCTGTAAGACGGTGCAGAAGCACCTTCTCAAAAACCTTGCCAGTGACGGACGATAGAGTAATACCCCTATAATTAGTAGGTATTGAGAGATCCTTGTTGTTGCCTTTTGGAATAGGAATAATGAGGCCATGTCTAAAGGAAGCAGGGATATGCCCAGAAAGAAGAATGGCATTGAAAAGAGCAGAAAGAACTGTGGGAAACCCAGAGCCACCAAATTTCAAATGCTCATTAGTGATATAGTAGTGGGAGAGATGTATAATTGCAACCACCTCCTCTTCTGATACCAGGTCTGGCTCATCAGCAGGCAAAGACTGACTGCAGTGATACGCTGCAAGTATCTTCAGTTGCTCCTCCGAGAATGGTGTAGCAACAGGAGTAGCTAAAGATTCAAAGTAGGATGCCCAGGCCTCAGGAATAGAGTCATGAGTGTACTCTTTACCCTCTTATATCAAGCGTTGAGTGAGGGAGCCAAAGTTGGACGAGGTATGCCTCCTGATGGATTGAAAAAAAAACGACGAGGATCTGACATCTGAGCATCAAGAGAGGTGAATAAGTTCGCAGCACGTGACTTCCGATGTAATCTCAGGCATGACCGAAAATGTTTCTTTGCATCTTTATACACTTTACGAACGGGATGAGATATATTCCTTGGTCTGCCAGCAACAACCTATTCATGGAATCTGAGTTTACATCTCCTGCTAGCACATTTCAGAGTATAGTTCCAACCAGGGGAACGATGTGGTTGGAAGGATTTGGATGGAATATGAGTTGAAATGGATACCAGTATTGAAGTGAGGGAGTGGAAGAGGTCATCAATAAGGCTAGGGTTGAGTAAATGGGACGACGATGGAATGTTATGCATCAGAGAATCCAAAGGTTGCTGCAGCGGTATAGTATAAAGGTGACGGATAACTTCTCTTGGGGTACTAGCCCAATTACGGGGAGTAACAGAGGAGGCATTTGTAGAAGGGGGAGGGGTAAATGAGGGATAATCACAGTGCAGAGCTGCAAAAACTGGGTAATGGTCAGAGATATTCAGTGGTTCCATAATAACATAGGCAGATATAAACTTAGGCAACATAAACGATGGGCAGAGTATGTGATCTAAAGTGGACAATGTTGAATGCGCATCACTTTCATAGGTAATAGAAGATGCAGTGGTTTGTAGATGTAGATGGGTTGATATGAAATTCCACTTAGATATATAGCGGTAGAGTATTTTCCCTTGCTCATTTGCCCTCCTTGCCCGCATTTTTGTCCTGCTCGCATCAGAGAGAACACGTTCTTGAGTTGGAGATGACTTAGCGTCACTGGTGAGGATCAGTCTGACAAAATGAGCGACGGAGATGAGCGGGTAGACTCCTCAAGAAGTCTTTCAGCCACAAGGCAGACCAGAGAGTGAGTTACACAATGGCTCCTCTCATCGGAGGACAGGGGCTCAAGACCCGACGAAGATGAGCGAGATACGCTCCCCCTCCAGAAGCGCCCCATTACCCTATTTCCAGGATTGAGAAGTCAGAGGCTGGGGCTGACAGCTCCATGGAGCTAACAACCCTCACAGGCCGACTGCCTCACGTGGCGGGCCTAATACCCATCAGAGTCCCATGTCCTGGGACGTGTCGGGAATAGCTCACCCTCCCTTGGAGGGCCCCAACAGGGACGGGATTTCTACCACTTCACGCAGCGATGATGCGGAGGCAAGGTAAAAATTAATCAGTGGCCATAAAAATCCGTCTATGGCATCGTATACTTATGCACCAGGCATAAAGGAGATCCAGCACGCAACCGGAAACGGAAAAGAGCCAGAGACTCCCCCTCTCCAGAGTCGGGCCTCAGGGTGAGCAAGAGCAGAAAGACAAAGACTCCAGTTCCTGAAGACAGCCTCAGGAGCACAACCCCCTGTGAGACCCCAGGACCGTCAGATCTTTCATTTTTTGATCCGGCTTCCTTTAAGTCAAGGCTAAGGAGGGCACGGAGTCTCGAGGTAAGGCTGATTCTTTACCTCGACGATATGCTTCTAATAGTCGACAGCAGGATGCCTTATTGCACTTGGGAGCTGCCCTGGAGATTTTGGTGGCCCTCGGCTTTGTGATAAACACAAAGAAGAGTGTCTTCAAACCATCCCAAGAGCTTGAGTTCTTGGGCTTCAACATCAACACACTCAGGATGTGAATCTCCCTCCCACACCAGAAGTTCCATTCTCTCAGATCTCTGGCGAGGAAGATATTCAATCAGATCCAGACATCAACCAGACTCCTGGCCCGTCTGTTTGGAATGATGGTAGCGGCCCACCCAGCAATTCTTCCACTTCCCTTACACTTTTGCAATCTGGAGAGGGTCAATGATCACCATCATCCCCAGGCTGATATCCGACTTAAACGGTGGCGTATATAGACATCCCAATTGCACAATGGCAGGCCCCTATAAATCTTAAAATGGGACATCACCATCAAATCAGATGCATCACTGAGGGGCTGGGGAGCAAGCTGCAATGGGAACGATACGGGCGGCACATGGACCAAGGAAGAACAAGCACACCACATCAACTACCTGGAACTCTTGGCAGCATTCCTGGCCATGAAGTCTTTTCTGCCTAGCCAGGGGCCCATGTCAGTTCTCCTTCGGATGGACAATGTCACTGCAATAGCATTCCTAAATTGGATGGGAGGGACTCATTCCCTACCCCTCTCAAGACTTGCAGTGGAAATATGGGAGTGGTGTATCAAGAGGAACTTCACAATTCATGCAGAACACTTACCAGGAGTGGAGAATATCAGAGCAGACTGGCAATCACGCCATCTAGTGGACTCCAGTGACTGGAGACTGGACAGGGAGATCTTCCTCCACCTGGAGAGCCAACTAGGCCCATTCACAATCGACCTCTTTGCATCCAAAACCAATGCACAACTTCCAACTTTCTGCAGTTGGCAACCAGAACCAAAAGCGATAGCAGTAGATGCTCTTTCTATACCATGGAAGGAACAGAGAGCTTACATGTTCCCCCCATTCGCTCTAATCCCTCGCTGTCTGAGCAAGCTATGGGAGGAGGGAGCATCAGCTCTATTGATAGCAGCAGTGTGGCCCAACCAAACAGGGTTTCCCCAGGTTCTCAGAAGTCTGGCCAACTCACCAGTCCTTCTTCCACCACTTCCAAGCATTGTCACCAATCAGGAGAGCCAGCTACATCCATTAGCAGAGCAGGGTCGACTTCCTCTAGCCGCTTGGCCTGTGTCCGGCTATCCTACCTTGCAGAGGGCCTTTCAGAGAGAGTTATCAATATCATCAGGAGATCATGGAGGAACTCCACTGAGTCAACCTACTCGACCGCCTGGCGTCAGTGGGATCGCTGGTGTTTTGAAAGGTCACTGGATCCAGTTTCAGCTCCTTTAAGCGGCATCCTGGATTTCCTCTATGAACAGTTCCAAAACAGGCAAACAATATAGGACAATCAATACAATTCGCTCGGCAATCTCTATGACGCAGACAGATGTGGATGGTTCTCGTATTGGTCAGCACCCGGTTCCTGAAGGGTGTCTTCAACTGTCATCCCCCACTCCCGAAGTACACTTACACTTGGGATGTAGATGTGGTCCTCTCGTATCTGAGGGACTTACCAGATAATGCAACTCTATACTTTCAAGCGCTAACACATAAGCTGGCTATGCTAATGGCCTTAACCAATGCAGACAGGTGCTCTGATCTGGTGGCAATGGATCTCTCATTCCACTCCTTCCAGGATGGGGGAGCAAAATTCACTATCCCAGGACTAATGAAGACAAGGAAGGATGGACCTCCAATCGAGACATTCTACCCCGAGTTCCCTATGGACCCTAAGTTGTGTCCAGTGCAGACACTAATCTGTTATGAAGCAAGGTCAAGAGGGCTCCGCACAGTGTAGGATACGGACAACCCACTTTTCATTGTGACCGCAAGCCACACAGACCAGTTAAGCCATCCACCATTGGACATTGGCTGAAATCAGTGATGACCCAGGCCGGGATAAATACCCAACATTTTTCAGCACACTCAACCAGAGGGGCAGCTACATCAAAGGCTAAGTCCATAGGAGTCTCGACTAGGGACATTTTAAAGGCAGCAAACTGGTCTTCCAGCTCGACCTTTACCCGATTCTATCATCGGCCAGTACAAGACAGTGAATTTGGCCATCATGTGCTGACAGCCAGATCAACCTTTACCTCTGGTGAGCTTTGAATGATACCATGTAGTAATAAACTGACTGTGAGATACTGTGTTAGTTATGTGAGTTTTGTATCATGCATGCCTAGTTATGTATTCTACGGCGCATGCGTACTGTAACATGTCATCCGTATATATTGTGTGGTGCACCAGTTTTATATCAGAAGTATAATAATCCCAGTGGTGTTGTTACGTGCGTGCAGCTCGGTACCTAAGAACACTACAATTGGCGACGAGGTCAAAAACGATGGCAACTACACACGGCTCCGTGGGAGAGTTCGACAACACCGAAGAAGACTGGGAAACTTACGTTGAGAGGGTAGATCTATACTTCACGGCGAACGGGATAACGGATGCGGCAAAGAAGAGAGCTATTCTTTTGAGTGTATGCGGAGCAAAGACGTATCGCACGATAGGAGACCTCGTGGCACCGTTAAAACCGAAGGAGGTCAGCTACGACGATATCGTTTCACAAGTGCAGAAACATTTCAACCCGAAACCGGTAGTGACAGTGCAACGGTTCAAGTTCAATTCTCGATCCCGTCGAGCGGACGAATCAGTAGCAACTTTCGTAGCAGCACTACGGCATCTAGCTATTCACTGTGCGTATGGTGACTCTCTAAACGATATGTTACGAGATAGACTCATTTGTGGTATCAATGACGCACGCATCCAGCGACGACTGTTGGCAGAGGCAGAGATCGATTTTCCTAAAGCGCTACAGATTGCTCAAGCGATGGAATCAGCTGATAGAGATGCTCAAGACCTACAAACCCTGCAGGGCGAGACGCCGGGGATGACAGAGGCAGCTGTTCATAGTGCAGGTGGCGGCGTCACAAACAGACAGGGCGGAGTGAACTATCCAAACTGTTACAGGTGTGGGAGGAGACATAGGGCTTCTGTGTGTAGGCACAAAGAGACAGTGTGCAATATATGCGGCAAGAAAGGCCATATTGCTAGAGCATGCAGAAGCAAGGACAAAGACCCACAACCAAAATCAAGTGAGCAAAACCAGCCTCAACCAAGTGAACAGGACCAGCCGAAACCAATGGAGCAGAGCCAACCCCAAGTAAACACCAATACAGTGACTCAAGAAGTTGTACAAGCAGAAGATGACGTATATGAAATGTTTCCATTGCGTGGGAAGAGATATGATCCAATATATGCCACAGTAACAATGAACGGCACCCCAGTTCAAATGGAGATCGATACAGGAGCGACACTATCAGTCATCAGTGAGGACACCTTCAATCAAGTCTGGAAAGACCAAGCCCCACCCCTTAGGACAGAGAGAGTGAAGTTGCGCACATACACAGGTCAGGAAATTCCAGTGAAAGGAGCACTAGATGTGGAAGTGGAACACGGTGGCCAACGTAAGAAGTTAGTTCTTGTGGTGACAGAAGGTCAAGGTCCAAGTTTGCTCGGAAGAAACTGGTTGGGAGAACTGAAGATTGACTGGAAGAACACGTATAAAGTACAAGAGTCCAATACTCTCACAGCAGTACTAGACGCGCACGAGGCAGTGTTTCGTAAGGAGTTGGGAACCATTAACTGCACGACTGCCAAGATACAAGTTGACCCACAGGTACCACCAGTATTCCATAAGCCAAGACCAGTACCGTTCTCGCTACGACACGAAGTGGAAGTTGAGCTGGAGCGACTCGAGAAGGAGGGAATCATACGGCCAAGACAGTTTTCTCAATGGGCGGCACCTATAGTTGCTGTACCTAAAAGTGATGGCTCAGTGAGAATCTGCGGTGACTACAAGGTGACGGCAAACAAGGCAATGATCTGTGATACACACCCAATTCCCAGGATTGAAGATATATTGGCAGCGATGTCTGGAGGTGTATCATTCACGAAACTCGACTTGTCACATGCATATTTACAGCTACAACTTGATGAGTCAGCAAGAGACTGCCTAGTGATCAACACTCACAAGGGCCTTTTTGAGTATACTCGTATGCCATTTGGCATCACATCAGCACCAGGAGTATTTCAGAGGACTATGGACAATTTACTCCAAGGCCTCCAACATGTCACGGTCTACATTGACGATATTTTGATCACTGGTACGACAGAGGAGCAGCACCTGGAAACATTGAATGAAGTGTTGACACGTCTGGAAACAGCTGGGATGCGGCTCAAGAAAGAGAAGTGTGTCTTTATGGCTTCAGAAGTGGTGTATTTGGGACACCGCATCAGTAAGGATGGTCTCCAACCAACAGAGGAGAAGGTGAAGGCAGTAACTGAGACACCTCAGCCAACAAATGTGTCAGAGCTAAGAGCGTTTCTTGGACTCGTCAACTACTACGGGAAATTCATGCAGAACCTCTCCACACTGCTGGCACCTCTCTATGCACTTCTCCGGAAGAAGGTCCCATGGGAATGGAGGGAGGAACAACAGGAGGCATTTGAGAAGACCAAAGCACTATTGAAGTCTCCCAAGTTGTTGGCACACTATGACAGTAACAAAGAGTTGATTCTGACATGCGACGCATCGCCATATGGTCTCGGTGCTGTGCTCGCGCACAAGATGAAAGATGGATCAGAACGTCCTATTGCATATGCATCACGAACATTGACGGCAGCCGAACGTAATTACGCGCAAATCGACAAGGAAGCACTCGCAATTATATATGGAGTAAAACGATACCATCAATATCTCTATGGCAGGAAATTTATGATACACTCGGATCACAAGCCACTGATGTACCTTTTTGGAGAACACAGAGGAGTCCCTACAACAGCGTCCGCTAGAGTTCAACGTTGGGCCCTCACTTTGAGCGGATACCAATACTCGATCGTTTACCAACCAGGAGACAAGATAGGGAACGCTGATGGACTTAGTCGATTACCCCTTCCTACAGCAACCAAGGACACACCAGTACCCTATGATATGATCCTGCTCATGGAACGGCTAAATGCATCTCTGGTTACAGCAGCTCAGATACGGACTTGGACTGAGAAAGACCCGACACTGGCAAAAGTACGTAAGTCAGTACTACAAGGTTGGCCAGACGGTGACATGGATGAGCAGATGAGTCCATATGCAAGGAGGAGGGAAGAGTTGAGTGTAGAAGACGGATGTATACTCTGGGGTACAAGAGTGATAGTACCGCCACAACTACGATCAAAAGTTGTCGATGAGATTCATGAGGGACATCCAGGCATAGCACGGATGAAGAGTTTCGCCAGAAGTTACGTATGGTGGCCAGGATTGGACGTGGACTTAGAGAATAAAGTGAAGCAGTGTTTGATGTGCCAGAGAGTTCGCAAGATGCCACCAAAGAGACCAATACAGACATGGGAGTGGCCAGAGAAGCCCTGGACCCGCATACATCTGGATCATGCAGGACCTATCCAAGGCAAAACAGTGCTCATCATTGTGGATGCCCACTCGAAGTGGATTGATGCTCACATTGTGCCATCAACCTCTTCGGCAGCAACAATTTCGAAGTTGCGTAGTACGTTTGCAACACACGGGTTACCCGAAGTCATTGTGTCAGACAATGGACCTGCCTTTACTTCCAGTGAATTTCAACAGTTTGTGAAAGCCAATGGGATGAGACATATGACATCAGCCCCGTACCACCCAGCCTCAAATGGCCTGGCAGAACGGGCAGTGCAGACATTGAAGGAGGGAGTAAAGAAGATGAGTGGACCGTTGGAAGTGAGAATTGCAAGATTTCTTTTCAAGTATCGGGTTACACCACAGGCTACTACTGGGATAGCGCCAGCTGAACTTTTGATGGGTAGAAGATTACGCACACATCTGGACCTACTGTATCCCACTGTTCAGGAGAGAGTGCGCAGGAGACAGATGGCTCAGAAGATTAGTAGTGACAGTCATGCACGAATACGTCAGTTTCGACCTGGTGACAGAGTAATGTGCCGTAATTTTGCAATGGGACCAAGCTGGTTGCCAGGAATAGTGAGTGAGTGTGAGGGAAACACCATGGTCAAGGTCAAACTAGATGATGGTCGGATGTGGCGACGTCATGTGGACCACATAATCCAAAGTGGAGTAGTGACTGAAACTGATTTGAACAGTTCTCGACAAACTACATCGATATCAATGGAAATGGACCCCCTGACAACTCCAGCTGATGTAGAGCCTGGAGCAGAACCAGACAGGACTTCTGGTAGTGTTCCTGTATCTGAAGGGCAGCCCTCACCTGTAGATGGAGCCAGTGATGTGAGACGGTCAACTCGAGATCGTAGACCTCCTGACAGACTAATGACTGTTTCTGAGCTTAGAGGGGAGGAATTGTGAGATACTGTGTTAGTTATGTGAGTTTTGTATCATGCATGCCTAGTTATGTATTCTACGGCGCATGCGTACTGTAACATGTCATCCGTATATATTGTGTGGTGCACCAGTTTTATATCAGAAGTATAATAATCCCAGTGGTGTTGTTACGTGCGTGCAGCTCGGTACCTAAGAACACTACACTGACTATGTTGTTGGAATGTATCCGGACCTCTGAAATACAATTTAAGATTCCTCAAGGATTCTTAGAAATCTGATGAGGAGGATTAATTGTATGAGGAGAGGAGGATACATGGAAACAACATAGTCAGTTTCCCTCCCTAACCCATTCCCTCAATTTTTTGTTAGGTGGAGGGCAGTGACAGGCCAAGTTTTTCTCTCACAGACTTCCAGCCATCATGTATACTCAATGGATTGGTATATTATATGTTTGTGGGTCTAGATAACACATTCAGTATGATTTTGTGTTGTTGTCCATTCTGATTTATATATAGCACCTCATGCATCAGTCGATAAAACCGAATTGAAATATATTTGATATAATGACAGATTTAAGAACAATGGTATCACTGTACATTTTTTGAGAAGCTTTTGTGTTCTCAGCCAATACATAGCCATCACTATACAGTCTTTACACAAGTACTAGTGCATAGCAAAATCGGTTCCCTTCACACACACACCACTACCTTAGTACCTATCTAGCAGATGATATATCTGAAACCTATCTTTCAGATAACCTTCACAAGGACTCAAAAGTTTAACACACACCAACTATTCACTAGCTTTCTCACTGTTAAAATCTTTGTTATCCTAGTACTCAAACCTTTCACAAAGATCAAATCTTCACTCTCTGCTAGAAAACCTTCACAAGTATAGCAAAACTTTCACGACGACCAAAACCTTTACATTTTGCTAGAAAACCTCACAAAGAACAAAATCTTTGTTCTCTGACAAACACTAAATCTTTGTTCTCTGCAAAAAAAACCTTCACATGTACTCAAAAACCTTCACAAACACCAAATCTTTGTTCTCTGCAAAAAAAAACTTCACAAGTACTCAAAACCTTCACGAACACTAAATCTTTGTTCTCTGCTAAAAAACCTTTACAAGTACTCAAATCCTTCACGAACACTAAATCTTTGTTCTCTGCTAAAAAAACCTTCACAAGTACTCAAAACCTTCACAAACACCAAATCTTCGTTCTCTGTTTAAAAAACCTTCACAAATACTCAAAACCTTCACAAATTAACACTAAGTCCTTATTCTCTGCTAAAAAAAAACTCACAAGCACTTAAAACCTTGATTTAGTGTTTGTAGAGGTTTTAAGTGCTTGTGAGGTTTTTTTAGCAGAGAATAAGGATTTAGTGTTAATTTGTGAAGGTTATGAGTACTTGTGAAGGTTTTTTTTAAGCAGAGATCAAAGATTTAGTGTTTGTGAAGGTTTGAGTGCTTGTGAAGCAGAGATCGAAGATTAAGTGTTTGTGAAGGTTTTGAGTACTTGTGAAGGTTTCTTAAGCAGAGAACAATGATTTAGTATTTTTGAAGATTTTGAGTACTTGTGAAGGTTTTTTTAAGCAGAGATCAAAGATTTAGTGTTTGAGTATTTGTGAAGGTTTTTTAAGCTGAGAACATGATTCCTGTGGACATACTTAACGTAATCCCCGACTTCACATAATACTATCTGCATTTACGCCAAACTACACTGAAACTCAAGGAGTTCACGCTGAAAGTACACCGTATCTGTTGCCTAGACAATTTTGCGTGCCTCTGGATATTACCGGAAACCCAATTCACGCTTGTTTCCAAACATTGAGTAGTTGTACATCAGTTGGCAGTCAATGCACCTAAGAGTTATTTTACTGCCCTTCTTCACCCCAACTGTAGTGTAGTACCTGACCTGGCACTGGTGATAACTAACGAGGTTGCTACCACACTCATAGCACACGCAAGTAGGTGGACCAAGCACAAGAGTGCATTCACTTTCATCACTGAATCCGCCAAAAATTCTCAACAAGGATGGGCATTGGTCCTTCACAAATGCTTGTAGAAAGGTAGCATCTTCAGTAGTGATTCCACTTTGTTCGGCTAGGGCGTTACATCGTTGAAATTTATGTACTAGTTAAAGTACCCGTCCGAGTACATTACGCGATATAATGTACGAGGATGTGTCGAGAGCGTAATAAGGCACGAGGCGTAGCCGAGTGCCTTATTAGGCATCGAGACACATTCCGAGTACATTATATCCCGTAATGTACGAGGATATACGGGTACTTTAACTGGTTTATTGTACGTATACGGAAATTTTCAAACTAGCGCGTAACAGCAGAGAAGCTGCTCAGCTCATTCCTCAATAGCGAGGGCTCTACAGAGTAGGCTAGGAACAATTTAATGCCTTAGCTAAGAATTGGCAGTGTGTTAGAGGTGAGCGTGGTCCCGCCAACATGCTTCTTAGTCATGAATGTCTGCAAAGCCTAAGGCCACTGACCTAAGGGCTGCGCTGCTACCTATGACAGACGACAGCAACTCACTATTAGGAAGTAAGAATCAGTGTTTCAGAGGTGAGTGTGTTCCCTTTGGCTTGCTTCTGAGTCATGATACCAGCCTTGGCTATGCCGCTGCGTGACAGATGCAGAAAACGTGACTCTGTACAACCGCAGGGCGTTATTGTTTTGACCTTGTTGAGTAAACTGAGGACATATATGGAAGTGTACTATATTAAGATGAAAGGGAAAATAAAGCACACTGGGATAATAAAGCACCGTTAGACAATGGCATACTATACATTATGGCAAATAAAGAACACTTTTGGCCTTTCATGTTAGGTGGCTTCGTACAATAAGTCATATATACCGTCAGGTAGGCATGATATACCCTGACATACTTTGGCGAAAGTTTCTATGGAGTACTTTGCAATTAGCAAAACACACTCTGGCGCTTTCTGTCACGTTCTTCTGTCTTCTGGGCGATACATCTCGCAGTTCAATAGATGACAGGGCCTCGAAATGATGTACCACTTCACTTGCACGCGCCTTGCTTCGTTCACGCTCTAAAGCTACGCTTTCAATAGAAGGGAGTAGACGACAACACTTAGCCTTCGTAGCTGACTGGGAAGCCATTGTCTAGCAGACCGTCTAGAACTTGAGTAAGACAAACTTTCACAAATATAATACAGTGACGTTTGCGTCGTCTACCAGGCCGTCTAGAACTTGTTTCACAAAAAAATATACGGTGACGTTTGCGTTCGCCTATATAGCAGGTTTGTGTAAGACCAAAAAAATATATGCAGTACGGTCACGTTTGCGTTTGCGCAGGCCTGTGTAAGAAAAACTTTCACAAAAATATACAGTGACGTTTGCGTTCGCAAATCCGTCAGCATATGATATATTTTACATACAATTATAAAGAATGATTTTCGCTCTCTCTCTCAGTACCAAAAGGCGGGCAAGGCACGTGATGAAGTTATTTTATTTTTAGCATGAACTTTGAACTTTGCTGTGTTTTGCAGGACTTAGAGGCAATACCATGTAGTAATAAACTGACTATGTTATTTCCATGTATCCTCCCCTCCTCATATAATTAATCCTCCTCATCAGATTTCTAAGAATCCTTGAGGAATCTTAAATTTGAAAGCATATAGTTGAGCAATCAAGCTGTAGACGTTTACCAGCTTGAGCATATTTACTATTACACCCTGCAGAGAAGCAACACTTGTTATATTTGTTAATCGATCACCCACACTAGCTACTTGCGCTTACCTGATTGACATGTGCCTGAAGTAAATATGTACAAAAGCAGAAGTAGACAGTGAAGATTGCACCTGTCAATCATATTTCCTATAAGGCGTTTCCGGATGGGTCAGTAGACTCTATATGTAGGGATGGCACCGACACGCCCATTAAGCCTTAACAAAAGAAATTAACGCTATTTGTAGATTGATGAAAGGTGTATTAACAAATTGTAATGAAGAAGTATTTGACATTGTACTTGTTTTAGAGTTGATTAAGTGTGCATTGAATACATTGAATGTGCTTTCCAAATGCTTTGGGTCTTTAATCAAAAGATAATGTAGTACTGTATCTTATAGTGTACAAAGATTGCAATTCCCTCACTTTAGCTATAAGCTTTGGGTCCTTGGACCAGATTTAATATCTGATATGCCTATCAGTTGACTGATGAAATGTATATGAACAAGTTATAATGAACCATTAAATATTGCGCTCGTTGTTTTAGAGTGGAAGTGTGTATTGAATGTGCATGGTAAACTAAGTGCTGTACCACTGAGATAGTGTATAATCAAGTGAACCTCTCTAAGCAGCTTTTGTGTTCACTGTTAGAGAGAGAGAGAGAGAGAGAGAGAGAGAGAGAGAGAGAGAGAGAGAGAGAGAGAGAGAGAGAGAGAGAGAGAGAGAGAGAGAGAGAGAGAGAGAGAGAGAGAGAGAGAGAGAGAGAGAGAGAGAGAGAGAGAGAGAATATCATTATGTAGTAGCAGCCTTTACATTATGTAGTAGTTGTTACATGTATTCGATATGACTCACTGTCCTGCGCGCTATCTACCAGAAGCAGCCACCCGGTTCCATAACTTTTCCTAATTGCCAACCTATTGTCTATTTGACTTCACCTAAGCCCTCGAATTTTGGCAATAACTTTCACCCAATGGCAATAACTCTCTTATTTTTCACCCAATTTCTCTCTTATTCACCCAATAACTCTCTTATTTTTCACCCAATAACTCTCTTATATTTTCACCCAATAACTCTCTTATATTTTCACCCAATAACTCTCTTATATTTTCACCCAATAACTCTCTTATATTTTCACCCAATAACTCTTATTTTTCACCCAATTTCACCCCATTTCTCTCTTATTTTTCACCCAATTTCAAAATAAAAAGTACCAATCCCTACCACTCCAAAGATAGCTGTATGTCCCATAAGGAAAGTATGGAGATGCCATTGACCGCGAGGAATGTAGTGCGTGTGACCTCAACCATACGCGTCGTTTACGCGCGAAGGCTTCTTACGTGCTCGAAGCGTTTGCTGGTGTGAAAATCAGCAAGAAAGAGGGGCTACCCGGATGACACAAGGATTCTCAGGTTAGTAATGCTAGCTAGGCTCCCATATTTACAATGAGATGTAGCGTAGCAGTCAAAACGGTACAAGTGAACTATGACATCGTGGATCAACGCTCTTCCAGCGTCATGGCTCACCTTTAGCCACTTATCCCTAGTCTTCGGCCTAACCAATGCCTAAAGTACTCGAAAAACGCACTTCTCGTAGCGTTCAGCACTGCCGCGTGGTTTCCCTCCAGTTACCTGCGCATACCACTACCCGCAAACATGCAGGAAGTTGTCAAAATGACGCGCGGTTGCGTAGCACTTAAAACCTCAGCAACTTCCGGGGCTCAGGTGAAAGCAAATAGACAATAGTGTTAGGACTGGGACGATTTTCTATACATATATGTATGGGCGTTACTCTACGCAATCTGATTGGTCGATTTAAACACGCGCAACGCGCAAACGTAAGGCCGGCTCAGACCAGTTCCGGTCAGGGAGAACAGTTCGTGAAGAGCTTACCAATCTCAGGCAACGATATGACAACACCATACCAGGAAAAAGCGAGGGATCAGGAAAGTGAGGAGGCCCTCGAGCAACGGCTAGCTAGAGTCAGAGTTCGTATAAGGCAGCGTCTCGCGTTAGAGACAGCTGGAAGAACGACGGACGCGTCTATCCCGATGCCGTGTTCGGCTTACTGACTGACGCAGTGCTAAAATGGCTGAAGAGCGAGAGACGCGCCTGGCTCGAGAGCGTGTTTGGCTTGCTTCTCGACGCAGTGCTGAAACACCAGAAGAGAGAGAAGTTAGACTGAGTCTTCAACAGCAGCGACTTGATACTGAACTGTGAAACGCAAGGTGAGAGAGAGAGGCACGGCTGCATGAACTTCGGGGCAATCAACAGCAGAGACTTGCTGCTGAAACGCCTGAAGAGAGGCGTCAACGAGACAGAGACAGTCACATGCTGCCATTAATATCTCAATCCTATCACCAACCTCTCCTTCACCAGAGGCCCATTCCAAGACTAGGAAACCCATGCCACTACACGGTGCAAGAAATGTGCAGTCTCTCCCGCTCGCCCACAATGCACAGCATTTGACTAGTATAAATAGATCTGATAGCGTAGTTTACGATTTAACTCCTTAGGAACAGACTAAAACTGGCGGAAAGGCAGGACAGCGCGCGTGCAAGCGGGGCCGCCGACTGGAGCTCGGGGGCAGATTTATTGCTGCACAGTTAGTGCTGTAGTAGGCCTCTATATCGATATGCTATGTATTCGATATAACTCAATTTCCTGTTGCTGCAATACGTGCCGTCCTGAAATGGAGGTTATTGTCCAGCATTGGACTGAGCTCTTGGACATTGACTTGTAGCAGATAGAGTAACTGAAGGAGGAGCCAGGCGCCTATTTTCAGGAATCAGTTACGTAATCCATATAACACCATGTACCTTTTCATGTATTGCTTTGTACGCTGAGCAGAACGGCGTACGAAAATTGAATGCGGTGTATATTTTGACGTCTGAATATTGCAATACGGTTACGCTTACGCGTGTCACGGTGACACCTCGTCTCGCTCTGGGTGTAAGGGGAGGATAATTACATATCCCATATTTGCGACATAATCTCATATTTGCTCAAAAGTCAAAGTCAAAGTATTATTGTTGCCCTCTTTGGGATAATGTACATAGAATGCAGTACGAGCCTCCAGAAATAAAAATTGAGCGGGAGAATGATAATAGTCATAACATGCATATGAGAGTGACAAAAATATAGCAAAGGAAAAGGACTCATATGGTAGAGATAATGGCTTCTGCTAACTCTAACAAGTTGTCAAAGTCCTTGTTTTCCAACTACATCATAACAATGTCCAACTTGTAGCCAGTGAGATGCATAGATCATGCATAAATCTCAAAAGTTAGTGTTTTTTGCTCCGCCTACTAAAATATGTAGCATGCAGGGATGTTATGTGGAATTCATGCTGATATATATGCAGTAGTGTATGTATTCTCCAAATATTTTTATTTGTCACAATCATCCTTATAGCATTAACTTTAAAACTTTTAATAACTGCTTGAATTGTGAAGTAAAAAGGAAAAATAATGTATATGATGCATAGACTACATAAAATGTGTGCGGAATCTCAAGCACTGATTATTTGGTAATGTCTTTTAAGTTAAAGAACTTATCCGTTGCCTCCTTGCTTCCTTTTCTACTTCTTAAAACATTGACCACAATAATTATTGACACAGGGACTACAAACACAATGCTAACTGAAATAGAAACAGCTATAATAACACCTTCACCTTCATTTCCATCATTTGTTGTTGAGATAGTGATGGAAGGAGTAGGTGTTATGGAAGGAGTAGGTGATGAAACTGGAAGCATTGAGCTGTTCAGGGACAGAGTAAAGTGCTGTTCACTTGTACCATAATTGTTTGTAGCAATACACATGACATGTATCCTGCAGTAGTCATTCAGGTCACTCATTTCAAATGTATAGTTCAAAGTTGATGTGGTTGTCTTGTCAACATATGTTGTAGAATTCCAACTGGACTCAGGGAGAGGTTCCTCAGTGTCTGCTAGTATCCACTGAAACTCTGGGACGAGGTACAGCACTGACACTGCAGTTCAGTATTACTGGTTGGTTCAGTTTTTCAATAGTAAGGTTGTAGTATATCACAGGTGGCTGAGGAGGAGCTAGCAAAGGTATATATTTAATAGAATGTACATATGGGTATAATATTAATTTTGGCATTATTATATAGAGCATAATGCTAGGTTATTAATTGAGTGTGTATGTAGCATGCACACACTGCATACAATAGCTATTCCCATAAATGGCAAACAGTGGAATCCAGACACTTATGTAAAAGCTAATAGCTACACTAACAGTAAGCGGATGCAAGGGTGCTAAAGTGCAAACCGCAGCGTGACAGTTAATCAAGGAATCAGGACACTTTCTTTTGTCCCAGAATCAGGACACTTTCTTTAGTGATTAAAGAGAGGGACTGTAATACTGGTTTTAACAAAATTACATATCCTTTCTGCTCCTTAATGGTTGTATAGAATTCTTAACATACACACGTATCAAACCACCCGATATGCACACGTGGATACTTATTCCCCAAGAAGACTCCTTCCTGGCCAGAGAGAGTCTGGGTGACGAGACTAGTACTCGTTCAGAAAACCTTGCTATAGCCTAGTTCAACCATTCCCATTCCACGTTTATGTGATGTCATGTATGCGCATGGGATGTTCACTAAAATGTTGAAGGATGTAGGGATGGAAGTGCCAAAAAGTATGGAAACAAGGTCAAAGTACACCATGCATGCAGACAAAGACAGGGGACGATAACATGCAACAATCATAACATGCGTAACCCCTTTTAGAATTTATAGATGTAGGGATATGGGGTTACGCATGTTATGATTGTTGCATGCTATCGTCCCCTGTCTTTGTCTGCATGCGTGGTGTACTTTGACCTTGTTTCCATACTTTTTGGCACTTCCATCCCTACATCCTTCAACATTTTAGTGAAAATGTTTTTACACTTGTTTCACTAGTTTTTTTTAGTTGTGTAGCAATACATATAAACCTACTGACTTTCGTGCAGAGTTCTACTTCCCTTGCATACCTATATGCAGGATATCTAGCAATTGTCAGTGACTCCTACAACATGTCTTGTACGAATATTGCCTACTGAGTACAACAGCAGGTCCAGTTGCCTGCAACAGTAAAGAAACGGAGCAACGTAGCCAAAAAAGACAACACAGCGCTCGAAACAGCGGCAGCTCGACGGACACAAAGCCTGCATCAGTAGTGCACAAAACTAACTTCACGTGTTCAGCACGTGAGCAAACAAGAAAATGGCGTCTAAAACTAACACTTGTAAGGTTTAGACCTGGAGTTCAGGTTCATGTACGCTCCAGTATAAATGATTTTCGTGAAAGAATTAGAGCGATGATTTTCGTGAAAGAATTAGAGCGATTACTAACCCCAGTTTCGCGGTAGGCCGTTTGAACTGAATTAGAAAGAAGAAGAAGAAGAAGAAGAAGAAGAAGAAGAAGAAGAAGAAGAAGAAGAAGAAGAAGAAGAAGAAGAAGAAGAAGAAGATGATAAACAATCCGGGTTTTTACAAATTTCCGAGATTCAGTGTACTTGTATATTTTACGTACTTTGAGAGTATTATAGTGTATAGAAGCACTCGCAGAGCATGTAGTTTGTCTGAAAAGGCTTAAAATATCCGCGTTCGGGAGTTCTGAGCCGTTACTTTTGTTAAGGCTAATGGGCGTGTCGGCGCCATCCCTACATATAGAGTCTACCGACTCTATGATAAACATGTCCTGATCAGAAAATTTTTGTGACACCACCAGAAGTCTACAATTACCTACACAGATTTAGCAAAGATTAA
The DNA here is from genome assembly GCA_963970385.1 of Theonella swinhoei. Classification (NCBI taxonomy): domain Eukaryota; kingdom Metazoa; phylum Porifera; class Demospongiae; order Tetractinellida; family Theonellidae; genus Theonella; species Theonella swinhoei. The sequence continues at coordinate 3,825,821 of OZ019955.1, read as the reverse complement.
AGAACAATTATATTATGTTTCACGGATGTTCCCAACTTACTTGAGCGAGCTGTGCAGCTGTATCCTCCAGACCAAAAGAACAATAAACTGGAACGCGCCCTCTCAGAGTTTCGAGTTTGTCCAAACTGCTGCTATATTTTACCTGCGAGCTCCGTTATTACTTGTTAACAGAGTCACTAGCTTTTTCAGAGCACAAGGCAGACACAAGGTGAGCTGGCAACCTAAAAAGCGCTCTCCTTTTTCTGCACAACGAGCGCCACACAATAACGTAATGTTGCAAATAAAATCACGTGAATTGTCCGTTGGCGGAATGACGTGCTGAATCAGAAAAAATACCATCAGCATGGGAAGTTACTGTTGAGACTTGTTAACCCTCGGCCCGCATGCGCAGGAGGGTTACTGTAGTTGGGTCTGTGTATCTGTGTGTCTGTCTGTTAAGTCACATCTCACCTCTGGAGCGTCTGTTCGTCCTGAAAATTCTGTCACATACTCAACGGGCAACAGAGGTCAAAAAATTTGTGGGGTTTTCTCTGAAACCGCTCCGTTCAAAAGATACGGCGTCATTTGCTTACCCGTGACATCCTACGAGGGTACTGCAGCGACATTCTGCGCACTTTTTCGACAGCATAGCTTTCTAAGGGTTCTAAAAAGGCTTAACAATAGGCTAAACACTACCTGGAATACGACTGGATGTAAGGCAGCAAGCTTCTTTCTCTTAGTCTCCGTTTTTTCTCTAAAGTCTTCCGTATACTTTCCGTTACAGAGTGCGTTTCAATAGCGCGTGCGTTTTATTCTAGCGCGTGCGCTTTCAAGGATCCAATTAAATCTAAAACAATAAACAATTAAGGGAAAGAAAAAATAAAGCTAAAAATAAATAAAGAAATGCCCAGACAACATGCACAAACAAAACAAGACAATACAATGCAAACCAAAACCAAACAAAACAGCACAGCATACAACAAAAATGAAAAATGTCACTACGCAATACCGTCGAGAGATGGAGGGAGAGACGGGTGACGATGCAACCAAAGGCAGGCATTGCCACGCCACAGGGCGATGGCAAACCTGCCAAAGAGGTTTTTGGAGGTGGAGGAGGGGTCAGGAGAGCCGGAACGATCAGCAATAGCCCGGCCAATGGCAGCAACAGTCCGAATAGTATCCTCTCCCAGGCCGCCCAGGGTCTCAGCCACGAGAGGGATGAAGTCTGTCCCTGTAGAACGGCAGACGGATAGATGGGCTGTCAACTTGCGACGGATACCAACTTGTAGGGCATGGCCAGGGGTGTGTGAAGCCTCCACAATAGTTTGGTGTTGGAGGGGGCTGATAACGTGTACGTCCAAGACAGCAGGGCGGCCACTGCTCCAGTTAGGGAGGAGAACATCTGCTGGACGAGACAGAGAGCTGGGTACTATGCCAGGAGACTCCTTGGAGGGGGCCAGAGCAGCCGACTGAGCTGCAGAGAAAATGACATCTCGGATGGCATTATGGCGAGAAATGCGGTCTCCATTGCCATGCACCACAGCCGACTTGGTGGTCCCCGAATACGACAGCAGAGCTGTGACATTCAGGGCAGGGGAATGGGTTGCTGTGAAGCAGGACCCCTAACCAATACCATAGGCAGCACCGAAACTCACGGTCTTGGAGGTGGAGACCCAGGGAAGGAGAAGGCAACACATTGAGCCAATCCCCTGCGTGGGGCAGACTGGATGAAAGGGCCAGAGCACGGCATCTGATGGAGGGGGCAGTAGAGAGGAGATGCTGAAAAGAGGCCTCATCGATTGAGAGGGAGAGAGAGCGCTGGTGTAGGGGGATATCGATGTCACCCAGACAATGCCAGTCAGGATGGGCAGCCGCAGTAGCAAGGGCCGTCACCGCAGAGCCAGTGTGGAGAGAAGGGCCAACTGAGTGTCCGAGCATCCTCTCTACCAGGGGTGCAGCGGCTGAGCAGGAGGCCAGAAAAGCAGCGGGGGCATGAAGAGAGGCACTGCGGAGGTTAAGACCACCCCGACTACTAGGAAGGCAAGCCGCCACGACCAGTCTGACAGGGGCCCACCCAGAATAGACACCAGGGTTTCGCGGATGGCCTTGTCAAAGTCTGCAGTAGAACGGCATATATGGTTAGGAGGGCAGGTACGCAGGATGTAAGAGACTTTGGGGAGAGCGAGGCATGAACGAAGAAGGGAAATCTCGAGCTGGGAGTCCCCCATGTCTGTCAGAGCACCTAGGGAGGCCTTCACCTTTGACAGCCTGGCTTGAAAGACCCTCTCACAGAAGTCATGAGGACCAATGGGGCAGCCCAGTAGTGAGAAGCCACGGCGAGTGACAGGGATGTCCGGAGGGAGAGGTGATACAGATTCATCGGCATCCTCGGGAATAAAGAGGAGGGACTTACGCCTGTTGAGATGGAGACCAAGGGAGGGGCCATCCCTCTCTATGATGTGAAGAGCTGAGGCGAGATCTTGAGGACAGCCCATGAGGGTGCCATCATCGAGGTACCAGGCATTTAGGGAGAGACCAGGCACTTCCGCTTTGATCTTCTTGATGAGGGGGTGGAGAGTCAAGGCAAAACCAAGAGGGCCCAGGGGATCTCCCTGCTGCACACCACAGCAGCTGCGGATCGACTCCTTGCCAAGAAGAAGGAAGGGTTGACAGGAGTAGCAAGACTCCATCCAGGCTGACAGAATGGGGATATGGATACGGGTCTCCGCAAACATGACCTCCCTATCAATACAGTTAAAAGCATTGCTGAAGTCCAAAAGGAGGGACCAGCATTGATCTGTAGTGGAGGAAGACATCAGGTGGGAAGCGGCATGGATGATGGCTTCACAGCCTCCCCGGACACAGACACCCAGTTGTAGGGGAGTGAGAGAGGAAAAGGCTGAATGACGGGCAACATTGGCGAGGCACTTGGAGGTCAGCCGACGTAACACTTCACCAACAGCGATAGGGCGAAGACCACCATCCTTTTTCTGGCAGGCGAAGAGGGTAGCACCACAAAGATGGGGTAGGATGTGAGGTGGAGCCTGGCCAGCCGCGAGTAGATTGGTGAAGCCGGTCAAGGAGGTGAGAGCGAGGTTGGCTCGATCTGGAGATGGGCAAATAACAGCCTCTCGGAGATGGCTGGGGCGAAGGCCCAAAGGTCCTGGGGCAGAGCCATTGGGAAATGACTTCACTCCCCTCAAGATAGCAGATTCAGGGAGGATGGCTGAGGGAGGCACTGAGCCGGTGGGCAGGGCAGGGGGAGGACCTTGAGGGTGTTTATTTAACATCTCTTTCAAGACCTCAGGAGAGGGGGCAGCCAAACCAACTGAAGTGAGGGCCTTGATGGCCTCGCTGTATTGACCATTTTGCGCCGCCAACTTAGCCCTCTTGCTTGATGTTGTTGTAGGAAGAGGCAGAGGCAGGGCGCTCCTTGAGAGAGGAGAGGGACTGTCCATCGTCAACAGCTTCTGACCAAAGAGCAGCAAGGTCACCATCAGCCCATCTCTGAAGGCGAGATTTGACCCGCTGTAAGATCTCACGCCAACGCAGACGATGCCCAGCAGCGGGGCTGGCTAGAACACACTTGGCCAGCATGAAAAGCCTAGACCAAAGATGGAGTTCGCGGGGAGAGGACGCAACAGAGGAGAGGCATTCGCTGAGCACCTGGGCCCAGCGGTCTCGGGCACCCTTGGGTACGTGTTGCAGGGTTGGGATGTGGGACTGGAAGATGACAGAGAGGGGGGGAAGAGTGGAGTTAATAGTAGAGCCATCAGGCGACGGAGCACTTGAGGAAGGAGCCGAGGGAGCAGGAGAGTGTGGCAACGACAGGGTTGAGTTCAAGGATTCGCGCGCGCCCGCGTACGCCGAGGGTTCTGCACTTTAGTGCATTCAATTGTATTAATGTATTACAGTATATGTTCAGCTGAAAACATTGTTTCATCAAACTTTAATGTGTGATTTGTTCTCAGTGTGATTAGTTAATCACACATTAAAGTTTGATAAAACAATGTTTTCAGCTGAACATACACTGTAATACAGAATTGAATACAAGTCTCAGAAGTAACTTCCTTATCTGTTCCATGCAGAAGCTAATTTTGCTGATTCAGCACATTAATTCGTCAGGCGCCAGCTGTAGCGGGGAGTTGCCAGGTTCTCTTGTTGCAGCGATTGCTCCACTCTAGAGTACGATATATATAGAGTTAATTCAGTGTGTATTAGCTAGGCTCTGGTTCTGTTTTTCAGGCAAAAACGAAAATAGATGTCGGGCTGACGAAAATCCAAGTATTCGGCAGGTCACTTCTCACGTTCATCGCTTCGCTTCTATTAGGCTGAATCTCTTCAAACTTCGAAATCTTAGTGCCCTCGTACCTATCTGTAACAACCTGTAGTTAGATTTAGCAAGGCATTGTTGAATACGCTGTTTAGACTGTCGAAATTAGATGCCTGGCGAAGTTTGATAACTTACTCTACATGAAACTCGTAAGAATATGCGTAGAGGAATGCCGCGCACTGCGAGCGATGACCCCCTCTAGTCATTGTCTAGTGCTATTCAGCTGCGATTTGAGAGTGCTTTAGAGCTCTGCAGGTAGCCAGAACACACGTCAAAGAAAGTGTTACCGACGCAGCGAAGTAAATATCGAAGGTCTAGAGGGGTTATATAATACACTATACTCTGACTCCCTAAAACGCAGGGGTAGACTCTGACTTGATTGACTAGCCTAAGGTAGAGTAAACGGATTTTCGCACGACATGTATTTCCGAATTTTCATTGGCTCGCTACATGCACAAGAAGAGGACTATTCTCATAACTGCCACATGTATCGAAAGCAATCTCCCTAGTAATGAGTGGCTGCTGTACAGAGCACTGAGCGCTTGTTACCTGGCGCGGGCGGGGCTCAGAAAGTGCGTGCGATAAATTGATTTCCGGTGCATGCGGTGTCGGAGGAACAGTGGACCCCCTGGACTGGTGGATCCCCGGTCCACCGTTCCTAGAACAGGTGGACCTAGGGGGTCCACCTGTCCTAGGACCAGTGGACTCCCCCCTGAACAGGTGGACCCCATTGCTTGCATGGCTCCATATACACTTTTTGTCAGTAGAGCCGCGCGTACTTGTAAGCCGGTTTGAATCCAGCACGAAACCCTAGCCCCTAGCTGTAGCCCCTAGCCCCTAGCCCTTAGCCCCTAGCCCTAACCCTAGCCCTACCTAGAGAAGTCACAGGACACGCTGACCATACATGCGGGCCCCTAGCAAGCTATCCGTAACCTAGCAGATGGGGGTCCACCTGTTCAGGAGGGTCCACTTATCCTAGAATAGGTGGAACCCCTAGGTCCACCAGTCCTAGGAAGGGTGGACAGCGGGGGGGGGGGGGGCACCATTCCTAGGATTGGTGGACTGTGGGGATCTATGATAAGGGGGATCCACTTATGCTGCAACACCGGAAAAGGTGATGATCTGTTTTCGGTGGTCATGCATACTTTCGCATAAAATAGTTATTTTTGTCTTTGTGTACTAAGGTAAATTTTATGTGAATCTTGCCTTGCTGTATAAAGACAAAATTTTATGCCAAACCTGCCTTGCTGTAAGCTTTTACGCCTAGAACTTTGGCATAAAATATTCCTGGGTAAGTTAAACACTTGCACACTTGTGTATTAAGGCAAAATTTTATGCCAACTACTATAACCGAAGGGTCAATTTGAACCCCAATTGCTAAAATGACAGGGCCTTTGTTTTTTGTGATGTTTTTCACCTTCTGATATTTCTTCTTTTGAAGAGGCGTAACTCAATAACCAAGGACTTGAATCTTTCTCTCAGGAATAGAAAGCAGGGTTCTATCCAGTGGGGGGGGGGGGGCAGGGGGGAAGCTTCCCCCCCAAACACCCCAACTTTTCCCCCAAACATTCAAGCTTCCCCCCCTGTTAGTGTAGCTTGTATGCATGCAGTAACCTAGTCTACTTGACTTCATGTTTATTTGTGTACCCAAGAAGTTTAAATAAATGCACTAGATTGCATCTCTGGCAATGTAAAATTCAAAATTTTCCGGGGGAGGATGCCCCCGGACCCCCCTACTCTGCTCAGTGATAGCACACGTCATAGCTTCCCCCCCAAACCAAAAATCCTACATAGAACACTGGAAAGACTACTGAGCACCATCAATTTCAGAAGTCTCTTCTACCCCACTGTGCAACTGTGCCGGAAAAAGATAGCAATGTCCTAAGCGTCTTAGATATTGATCAAGAGATAACATCAGTTTGTTGTTAGGTGAAGAGGGCACATTGCAATTGATTCATGGTCTCCACTCTTTAGGTATGTAAATAAAGTGATATGCTGAACCCTCTCTTCATTCAAATTTCATAATTATAATAGGTTTGAGTCTCCTTTACAAGTTTTTCTGATCCTCATACAATTGTTACTCACATTATTGAAGCAAGATGGATTTGATACTGCTCTAGGTGCTACAATTGCATATGATAATATGTGTAACCTTGATAGTGCAAGGTCCCTTAATTATTTCTCATATCAGCACTTGACAGAAGTATAACCAAAATCATTGATGTATTTCACTTTGGCAACCACATAGGTGCTGACTGTAGGAAAAGTATTCACCAGAGAAGGTCAAGGATCCATCATGGAACCCACAAGCTGGTGAACAAACATTTGTATGGTTGTCTTGTTTTGAACATATCGTCTGCCCAACGCCAAGTATCACCATCTCTTGGGAGGTTCTGTAATAGGTCTGGAGGTGAATCTTATAACCATGCATATGCCTCCTGTGGTTCTTTATTGTCGCTTGTCCAGATTTACGTACTTTCTATATCTCTCAATGTCCTAAAAAGTTATTGAAATATTTCCTAATACTATAATTATTTCTTTATTCTTATGTCATCTGATGTCTATAAATTTTACTTCCCTTTTAAGTTACAGGGTCATCAGTAGATCATAAATCTCCAAAGTTAGTGTCTTTTTGCTCCGCCTACTAAAATCATAAGATACGTAGCATACACAGACGTTATGTGGAATGCTAAGATGCATAAGCTGTTCTGCAGTAGTATAGCCATTTATTCTCCAAACATTTTATTTGTTACAATCATCCTTATACAGCTATAACTTAAAAAAATTTTAATGACTTACACATTCGGCTTAAGTTGTGAAGTAAAGGTAAAAATAATGTACAGGATACATAGACTACATAAAAATGTGCGAAGAATCTCAAGCCCTAATTATTTGCTTACGTCCTCTAATTTAAGCGCTTCTCCTTTTGCAATGGGTGTCTTTTGCAAGGGCTTCTCCTTTTGCAATGGGTGTCTTTTGCAAGGGCTTCTCCTTTTGCAATGGGTGTCTTTTGCAAGGGCTTCTCCTTTTGCAATGGGTGTCCTTGCTTCTTCGATCTCTTATTTTTATTAAAAAAATCAATGCAATAATTAACACAGTGACCACAATTAACACAAAGCACATAATGCTGCCTACAATTATATCTACATAAGTTTGACATCCATTCTCATCATCTGTTGAGATAGTGATGGAAGGAGTAGGTGTTATGGAAGGAGTAGGTGTTATAGAAGGAGTATGTAGTACAAATCGTGTAACTGAAAGCTTTGAGCTGTTCAGTGACAGGGTAAAGTGCTGTTTACTTGTACCATAATTGTTTGTAGCAATACACATGATATGTATCCTGGAGTCATTGAGGTCAGTCATTTTAAGTGCATAGTTCAAAGTTGATATAATGGTCTTATTAAAAATATATATTGTGGAACTAAAACTGGACTCTGGGAGAGACTCATTAGTGTCCGCTTGTATCCACTGAAACTCTGGGAGAGGTACAGCACTGACACTGCAGTTCAGTATTACTGGTTGGTTCACTTTTTCAATAGTAAGGTTGTAGTACTTCAGTGGTGGCTGAGGAGGAGCTAGCAGAGGGAATGTACATATGGGTACAATATTAAAGGGAGTAAAAACATTTGTTGAAGGATGTAGGGATGACAGTGCCAAAGAGTAGAGAAACAAGTGCAATATATATGCAGCAAGACAGGGGATGAGGGCATGCAACAATATATGCTAACATGCGTAAACCCTCAAATCTTGCATTAAAAGTGCACTCCAATAACATTAGTCAAATGTGGAGAGGGAAGGAAGGGAGGGAGTGCTATATCATAGCTTTACACGTCCAACAGGGGTCCTACAAGGATTCCGTTAGTAAAAGGCACTGTCCACAGGAATAAGAAGCCTTTTGGTACAGAAGTTAAGGTAAATATCTATTTGTTTCAATTTTGCGCTAGGCCATTTGAAGAAAGAAGAGAAGGAGAAATCGTTTTTTTTTGGCAATTTCACGTATGTCATTGTAGCGGTGTATTTTACCACCTTTGAGAGTCTTAACGTGTATAGAAACACTCGTAGGCCATATTATGTGCCTAAAAAGCTCACAGCTGCCACGTTAGAGAGTTGAGCCATTGTATTTGTTAAGGCTTAATGAGCGTGTCGGCGCCATCCCTACATAGAGTGTCTACCGACTCTCTGATTTTGGCAGTGGAACCTCTGAACAAGGGACACTTTGGGATCATCCCTTTTGTCCCTTGTAGAGAGGTTGTCCCTTCTCAGAGGTTTACATTTTTCCTTTATAATTTAGCTCTCCTATGATGCAGACAAAGGGAGGGGATGATAGCATGCAACAATCATAACATGCGTAACCCCTTTTAGTATTTACAGATGTAGGGATATGGGGTTACGCATGTTATGATTGTTGCATGCTATCATCCCCTCCCTTTGTCTGCATGCATGCTGCACTTTGACCTTGTTTCTATACTTTTTGGCACTTCAATCCCTACATCCTTCAACATTTTAGTGAAAATGTTTTTACACTTGTTTCACTGGTTTTTACTGTGTGTAGCAACACATACAAACCTACTGACTTTCGTGCAGAGTTCTACCTCTCTTGCATACCTATAAGCAGGATATCTAGCAATTGTCAGTGACTCCTACATCCTGTCTTGTACGTACTGAGTACAACAGCAGGTCCAGTTGCCTGCAACAGTTAGTCGTTCAAAGAAACGGAGCAACGTAGCCAAAAAAGAGAACACAGCGCTCGAAACAGCGGCAGCTCGACGTACACTGAAAGTCGGCATACAATTATTTCACAAAACTAACTTCACGTGTTCGGCACGTGAGCAAACAAGAAAATGGCGTCTAAAACTAACACCTGTAAGGTTGCAGAGCTGGAGTTTGACGGCTTTGGGAGAAGGTATGAAGATTTTGTGCATCAAGGATCATGTACGCTCCAGTATAAATGATTTTCGTGAAAGAATTAGAGCGATTACTAACCCCAGTTTCGCGGTAGGCCGTTTGAACTGAATTAGAAAGAAGAAGAAGAAGAAGAAGAAGAAGAAGAAGAAGAAGATGAACAATCCGGGTTTTTACAAATTTCCGAAATTCACTGTAGCTGTATATTTTACGTACTTTGAGAGTATTAAAGTGTATAGAAGCACTCGCAGAGCATGTAGCTTGTCTAAAAAGGCTTAAAACATCCGCGTTCGGGAGTTCTGAGCCGTTACTTTTGTTAAGGCTTATTGGGCGTGTCGGTGCCATCCCTACATATAGAGTCTACCGACTCTATGATATATCCTGGACATTCACTGCATAAAAAAACCTTAAGTGAATGTTCATGATGCTGACACCCAAACAAATGTCCAGGGTTTTGGGGAGGATGATGTGTATATAACAAGGTGGGAGACTGCTAAAAAAAAGCTGTGCAAGTCCATAAAAAGCCTGTTGGATTTTTGCTCAAGAGCATTAGATCCACAGAATTCAAATATAGGACTTTGGTAAAGGGTGTCACACTATGTTCTCAGAGCCATTTTTCGATGACTCAGCTTACCAGCATGTAAAGAGAGACATTTCCATACCTAGAGGATGACCAGTGCGTTGTAGCTGAAGAACTCCCATGCATGTGTACATGTACAAATGGGAGTGCTCTAGTCAGTGTGAACGCGTTACTGACACAGTGGTTGATGCCATTCTGACCTTCTGGCCTTTGATAAGCCAATACGTACGGTGACCGAGAAGGACAGTCGCATTTCGCGATTCGTATTTTGCGTTTGTCACCAAGCCCTTCTAGGCCACCGTAAATAAGAGAAGTTGGCACGCCTTAGACAAATGTGATAGTGTCCCACTATTGTAAAGTAATTGAATTTTCCTCCGTGGTCACCCATTGGCTTGTTCCAATAGTGTAGTGGTGGTTGCCTAAGTCAACTCAGAGTATTTCCCTGTAGTTCCTGCATGATGTACACAGAGTGTAACTACCAGTAAGTCACCATGTTGACAAGCTGGATGCCTTGCTGAGCAATGATGTAAACTGAAGCTATGAGCAAAGCACAGATGCAGACTGTGCAGGTGTGAAGTACCCATAGCATGTCCCCTGGATAGTGCAGATAGAGATATGTCACTGTTGCACCCTTGGGGTTGGAGGAGTCACTCACTAACAGACTGCAAACTCTGTATCATGCAGTTAACAAGAGTGCACATCACTTTGTACTACAATGTGCAGGTGGCCACATCCGCTAAGGGGTGTAGCTGCAGGTCGAAAAACAATCGCACTCCACCCTCTACCTGGTACATCTGGCTGCAATACAAGTGTTGTTGGATTGTACTTAACGAAATATTTGTGGTGTACCTTGTGCACTAAGCCAATAAGACTGTGCAACTGTGCATTACAAAATGTGTGTTCTGACTGATCCATTTCCCTTTAGACTTCCTTCATCCTCTTCCTTCCCAGATCTTGCATTCTACCAAACAAAGCCATGCATTTTACCTTTTTCTTACCTGCACTCAGTAGTCTGATCCATAAATGTGACAACATATCAGGTGAGATAATAGAATTATAGGGTAAGTGGAGCAGGTACACCTAGTTGTACCACTAGAAACATTTCTGTATGATACGGCATTGTCACCAAATACTGAATATCGTTGTCATGCACGTGCACACAATATTAAGCTTATGGCTAAGTGGGTTCACTCTAGCCTCATCCCCAGGCTCTCCCCTGCGAGCGTACAGTGAACGACCTTTGAACCCGTAGTCAACTATGGCTAGGTTCACTCTGCTCACCCACAATGCTGCAAGCATTCATCTAGTTATATCTTAGCAGTGCTGAGTCACTTATGGGCATGCATGTGTGTATATACAGTACCTCTGTTTGTGTGCACCTTCCTCTAATATTCCCCACTCTGCCATACAGATCTTCCTCTGTCTGAATCCATCTCCAGTATATAACCAACTGAAAACCTCAACAACACTTCCAGAACATGAGTTTTTCCCTTTTATCTCCAGTTTTTCCCCTGGGGGTTCCAGTGGCACTTCCCAAATGTTGTCACTACATGTAAGAACTACATGCATCATTACTCATGGAAACCACATGTATTTCCAGCTGTCATCTCATCAATAATTCCTCCATGTCATATCCTCATTTCCTATTAATGCCTTACCTAATCTGACCACGTATTTTGTAATAATGATGCATCATTTTACACCTTTATTATGTAATTATGGCCTTCGTACTTTCCACACTTCCTTTAATGTCAAGTCCTACTACTGATTACATCTATTTCCAGCAATAATTTCTCATGTACAATAATATTTACTCACACTCAATAGCAGTATGTTGTATCTTGTTCTCAGTTCTCTGTGTAAGACTTCAATAGCAATATTCTTGTTGCAACATTATTAGTAACAAGTAGAATGTAAAATAAGCAAGTAGGGATTATAAGGCAATCTACAAAGAAGCAGAATTCGAAGTGAACACTGCTAGGTATATATGCCCAAGAAAAACTGGTGAAACAAGTATAAAAACATTTCATTAAAATGTTGAAGGATGTAGGGATGGTAGTGCCAAAAATTAAAGAAACAAGATTGTAATGACCTGAGTGGTGCACAACTGATTATGATGTGACCATACACAACTTATGTATGTGGGGGGAAATGGTAATTATGCATGTGGAAATTATGCATGCATGATGACAGACTAACAATGCAACATATAGTTTGGAGTTCAGAGTTAACGCTACCACATTAAAGATGAATTACAAAACAATACAAATGAAAGATGAATTACAAAACAATAACATGCGTAACCCCACGAAATAAGATGTAGGGAGGGGTTACGCATGTTGTTATTGTTGCATGCAATTATCCCTTGTCTGCATAGACGCATGAATTGTAATTCATCTTTAATGTGGTAGCATTAACTCTGAACTCCAAACTATATGTTGCATTGTTAGTCTGTCATCATGCATGCATAATTTCCACATGCATTTCCCCCCACATACATAAGTTGTGTATGGTCACATCATAATCAGTTGTGCACCATTCAGGTCATTACAATCTTGTTTCTTTAATTTTTGGCACTACCATCCCTACATCCTTCAACATTTTAATGAAATGTTTTTTTTACTTTAATGTGACTTAGAGCCATTATTATAAAGTTGTCTGTCTGTTGGGCCGTGGAGGTGACTGGACAGATCAGCAACCAAGGCGCGGGATATGGACTAGAAGTGTCGTTTATGTACAGACTCTACAGTCCTAAAGTCTACGTTGAAAGAACGAACGAGTTAGTGAACTTTCTAGACTAGCTGGTGCTAGCCTAGCCACGTAGCCTAGGTAGCAAATCATTAATGGTGTGTGTGGTTTCGGTGTCCGCTTTGAGGGGTGAAAATGTGTGAGCGAAGTACAGCGCAGGACGCTGGCAGTGTCGGTTGTCCGGATCTCGGAGGCGTCCGCTTCGCGGAGGTTTCTAATACATTAGTTCTACGGTAGTTTCAATACGTTTCTTGGAGCTTATCGGAGATTGGCCGCTTCTCGGAGGGTACGTTATGGGAGGTTCCACTGTAGAACATAATGCTAGGCTTTCAATTCAGTGTGTATGTAGCATGCAAACACTGCATTCCACATGATAGTATATATACAAGTGGCGGATCTAGGGGGGTTTCAGGGTTTTCCACTGAAAGCCCCTTTTGGTGCGACTGTATAATAGCTCAGATCTCACGAACACGCGCAGCTGACTTACTGTCGATTTCATGCGTTCGTCGCGCGCGCGAGGGTGCGTTAGCGCTAGCACGCTATTAATATTTGCGACGTCTAGCGCCTATTATAGATCTTCAAGGGCTTTCCATCTCTCAACTCTTCACTTACATGTAAACTTTAGTACGGTTTACTCTTATAGCTGACATAAACTTAAACTGGGCAGGGGTGACAACAAGGTTACGTTACGCACGCGAACGTGACTCCGCATTCGGCGCGCGCGCGCGAGCATATAATTAACTGGGTGTGGCTTCAAACCGAGTGCGTCATGCTACCCCCTATGCAAAATCCTAGATCCGCCACTGTATACACATAGCAACCTTTGACTCTCAGGAAATTACTAGGCATAGGCTCCAACTGTCCGAAATCACCGGGACAGTCCTGCATTTTAAAATTTGTCCCGAGTCCCGACAGACGTACAGTACATTCGTCACGGAAGTTGGCGTACGTCAGTCGCCGAAACGCGTGCAGCGCTACTTACGTGCGTGCTGTGTATAATAGGTATTCCCATAAACGGCAAACAGTGGAATCCAGACACTTATGTAACAGCTAATAGCTACAGCAGAGGCGGCGGCAGCAGTTCGGAGTTGGGGGGGCGAGATACGTACGCGTGCGCGTTACTTACAATAAAGAGGTGGGGCTACTATTATAGCTATCTGCACGAACGCGTATATAGTAGTACATAGCGCGTTTCGAAACGCATCAAGTGCATACAGTAGCATCAACACACATTCCGTCGTCATAGCTCCTATTTTATTGGCGGGGCGAGGCTCCCTCTACTGGAATATTGGGGGGCAATCGCCCCTCTGCCCTCCCTCTGCCACCGCCCCGTACAATAAGCGAGTGCAAGTGCACTAAAGCGCAAACCGCGGCGTGACAGTTAATCAAGGAATCAGGACACTTTCTTTTGTCCCGGAATCAGGACACTTTCTCTAGTGATTAATGAGAGGGACTGTAATAAAACAAAATTACGTATCCTTTCTGCTCCTTAATGGTTCTGTAGAATTCCTACTTCACATACACATGTATCAAACCACCCATATACACATGTAGATACTCATTCCCCAAGCAGTCTCTCTCCTTCCCAGAGAGAGTCTGGCTAGCAACACTAGTTCATTCTCAGAAAACTTTGCTATAGCCTGGTTCAACCATTCCCATTCCATGTTTACATGACATCACGTAGGCATGAACTGTTATAATTGGCTCTTCTGTAGAAACTGATTGGATTGACCAGATTCTGGATAGTGTGCACAAGTCGTCGATGCTAAGCAGACCAGTTCCTCTCCTGTTTTACAAGAGGGTGTGGCTACACCAGACTAGTGTACTGCTGGATCAGTTATAGTAATGTTCAAGAGAAAATCACATAAGAGTTCTAGCCTCGTACCCAGGTATTTGGGGGGAGAGGAAATCCTACACAATAAGATGCTCCAAGTAGGCAAATACACTGCTACAATGACATACATAAAAATTGCCAAAACCCAATTTCAACTTCTAATTCTTCAGTTAGATAAGCCTTCTCAAAATCCATGTAAGTACATAAATTTACATGAAATAGCTTCTTATTCCTTTGCACAGTATTTCTGTATAGTCAAACATCATTTCCTCATTAACAAATGCATGTAATAGTCTTACACGTCCAAGCATCACCTTTTTGAAATTCGTGGTCACATGAAACCATATGTATTTGTCAATGAAAACCAACATTAAGGATATAGGGATGACAGTGCCAAAATGCATAGGAGCAAGATGTAGGCAAAAACAGTGATGATGACATGAGAAATACAAAGCAGCATAAAGGGCATGCAACAATCACACATGCATGTATAACCCCTTACTACATCTTGGGATTGCATATGTTATGATTGGTATATGCTCATCACCTTCATACTGCTCCTAATTTCTTATGCCATCATCATATCTTTTTGCCTGTGTATGCTAAATCTAATTCCTATGCTTTTGTATAAAGCAGTGGCGTAGACAGGGGGGTGTTTTGGGTGCTCGAGCACCCCCTTTATGCCTGAGGCCATAGGCCTAGTCTACTGTACTCTACACCAAGTTTACGTCTTACCTGAAGATTCAGCGGACTCGGAGCACCCTGTTTATCTCCCGATTCTGACGTATCATTGGTGAGCGGGAGCGAGCTATCCCAAGTGTCTCAAAAGGCTTTTTTCGTAGTGCGCATGTGTCGATATTACGCGCTTCACGATTTAGTGTCGGAAAGAGAGAGAGAGCGTCATGCCCGTGAAACTGCTGAGAAGGCTCGTCTGAACGCTTAGTTGAAGTTTTGTTTTTGCATATTACGTAACGTTACCGTAGGCGACCGTGCATATATAGTCGCGCGCGAGCCACAGGAAGTTACATAATAAAGGGGTGTGGCTTTAGGCCGAAAATTTCGAAGCGCTAGCGCTCGGCACCCCATCCTGTCTACACCACTGTAAAGTGTGAAAAACATTTCATTAATATGTTAAAGGATGTCGGGATGACAATGCTAAAAAGTACAGGAACAAGATGCAGTATATGCAGGCAAAACCAGTGATGATGGCATAAGAAGCAAAGGCAAGGGATGGGCATGCAACTATCATAATACGCGTAACCCCTCCCTGCATCCTTTTATGGGGTTACGCATGATATGATTGTTGCAAGCCCATCGTGAAATCACACGCTCATATTAACGAGGAAATGGCGTTCGTGTATACAGAAATACATGTATTCCTAGCTCTACTCGTGCAAGAAAGGTCCTACGAAGATTTCGTTGGGCACAGGCACTCCGCAGGCGAATATGAAGCTGTTTCATGCAAAAATGAAGGTAAATACTTGTGCCATTTGTGAGATAGGCTTGTTTACTGAAGAAGATGATGTTCGACAAATTGGAGTTTTGGCAATTTCACGTATGTCATTGCAACGGTGTATTTACCGCGTTTGAGAGTGTTATCGTGTCTAGAAACACTCGTAGGCCATGTTATGTTTCTAAAAGGGTTTATAGCTCCCGCGCTCGATAGTTTTGAGCCGTTACTAAAGGCTTAATGGGCGTGTCGGCGCCATCCCTACATAGAGAGTCTACCGACTCTCTGATTACATCAAAATGCTTTTCCTCTTGTTACTGGTGTTTTGAGCTATGTTGTATGTAAATAGTTATGGGCAAGTAGGCACCTACCCTTGAATTTACAGTTGGATTCAATTTCACACAAAAAGTACCTATCTCTGAAGACATACCTTCAAAGGCAGCTAGAATATCAAGGCGTATGGGCCTTAGATTATTATACATATAAATACGGTATATTCCTTCATCTGACATCTGAGTATTTGAGATTCTAAGGCCATCTTCAACAATTGTGAATCTTGGAAAGTCAGTGGGTGTTATTTTGGATATGTGCACTTCTGATCCATTGTCATATGTAACACGTAGCCAGTGAATATCAGCAGAGGGTCTGCCTCTATCCACTTCACAGACAATTGAAGATGTGTTTCCAATGAAAATTTCTTGAATGATCGTCCCATTGAGAATTTGGGGGTAGGCTGGAAAGGTGGAGAATAAAAATGAGGTGCTATGGTAATTAATCTTAGGCTCCAGAGGAAGAATATATGACAACAAATCATTTATGTAACCTCAAATGCATTTTTTGCTGACACAGCAACCTGTTGTCCTTTGATTTTTTTAAGTGTCTGTTTAAACAATACCAAGTGAGTATCTCACCCATCTTAGCCCATATTTCTAGAAAAGACTTGGCGATCCCTTACAGTGTAGTGATTTTCTGAATCAGCAAGGATCATGTAGTGCATGTTGGCACTATGCCTATAAATATAGTCTACTAACTCTCTGGTGTATGTCAACTGAATCCACTACACTACACTCCCATTTAGCATTCCATATATAGCATACTCAGGCTTTCAGCAATGCAGCAACTGCACTGCAATTCAGATTTCATTTCAGATTTTTCATTCCGATTTCATTTTAGACAACCCATTTCTCTATATACATTTGACCACCAAAGAGACATACCAGTAACATTTAAAATTCCTTCAGCAAATTCACTGTTATTACTCTTTCTGTGGCAACTATATTTTCCTTCATCAGTACGAATGATATCGTGAATTGACAGTCTACTTCCCTCAACTTCAATTCTTGTATTTCCACCCTCATTTATAGAACCAGGAGAGTAGAGATTATTGTCAGGGTCCATCCAGTCTATATCTGCTGCATAGGTACCATTATCCTCCTTGCAAAAGAAACTCTCTTCAGAATCACCTTCCATTGTAGTCAACATTGGTGGAAAGACTGAAAGTCCATGTGCAACTGACACAGACACGCATACAGAGAGAGAGAGAGAGAGAGAGAGAGAGAGAGAGAGAGAGAGAGAGAGAGAGAGAGAGAGAGAGAGAGAGAGAGAGAGAGAGAGAGAGAGAGAGAGAGAGAGAGAGAGAGAGAGAGAGAGAGAGAGAGAGAGAGAGAGAGAAAGAGAGAGAGAGAGAGGGTGGGAGGGGGGGTGGGAGGAGGGGAGGGGGGAAGGAGGGAGGGAGAGAGGGACGGAGGGAGGAAGAGAGGGAGGGAGGGAGGGAGGGAGGGGAAGGAGGGAGGGAGTGAGGGAGGGAGGGAGGGAGTCCAAGGGAGGGAGGAAGGGAGGGAGGGAGGAAAGGGAGGGAGGGAAGGAGGGAGGGAGGGAGGAAGAGGAGGGAGGGGGGAGGGAGGGAGGAGAGAGGGAGAGATTGACCATGTAAACAATAATTACAGTATACTTCACTTACTAAGAGCCATCCCAAGTATACAAATGGCTTGGTAGGGCTTGCAATTGACCAGAGCTACAAAGGAGAATATGTGTAATCAATGTTACTCTCATTCTATCGTTTATTGAACATCAGAAAAATAGTTTAGAGTTTGTTTCTGGGTGAAAAAAGAAATTCTATGTATGGGCAACATTAATGGCCCAGACTTTCAATCTCTTGTACTCTTGATCTATAGCTACAATAAAGAATTTTCTCCAGGAGTACATAGCAGGACCTTTTATGGTGCTCTATCTGTCCAATATGGATGTTAACCATGGAGTTCAATCAGGATAGTGATTATGAACAGTTGCATAAATAATTCTGTGGTCTTTTGCTGTAAAACATTCAGCTGAGGTAAAAGTTTAAGGTACCTGTAATGCTTGCAATTTCCATCACGACATTCCTGTTAATGTTGGCACTTGCACTTGAGCTTGTAGGGCTTGTTGCAGGTGGGGTAGGGCTTGTTGCAGGTGGGGTAGGGCTCACTGAAAGATGTGCAATCGGGGTTATTGTAGGCATGGTGAGGCCCACTGAAATTCCTGAAAGTATAATGCATATAGATACAAATAAGATCATCACACACACTGCAAAATATAGTGGTTATCCATTTAAATGCAGTAACCTTTTAAAATAGGTGGTAGAAGAGCTGTTTAATATCTTGCACATGCACTATATCTTTAAGAAACAAATCTACAGGAAAATCATTGCTAATTCCTTCTTATACCTTATCTGAATAATAAGTTAAACTATATAATCAGAGAATTGTCATTCAATGCTGTGTTTACCTCAAAAGTGATAAATGTTGTGGTGTGACTCTAGATATAGACCCTTATACATGTACGTAGGTGTTAATATGTAGCTATGCATGTATTAGGTCATTGTGTACTCTATGTAATTATAGCAGTAGGCAGGTAGTTATTTAATACTGTACGCACTGTTGTAATTCAGTTAAGTCAAGTCAGTACATATTCAGTTCGGTCAATACTACCACAATACCACATGGTGGCATCGGTGATCTCCTATGGCTCAACTTCAGCTTCAGCCTCCGGAGCCGTTTAATTTCCGCCACCCCGATGACTGGCCCAGATGGAAACGCCGCTTCGAGCAGTTTCGCATTGCGTCGGGACTGGCAGAAGGCAGCTCTGAACGACAAGTGAGTACACTTCTGTACTGTCTCGGTGAACAAGCGGAGGCAGTCCTAACCTCGACGAACGCTACAGCAGACGAGCGGAAAGATTACGCTACAGTCCTAGCGAAGTTCGACGGATTTTTCAAGGTGCGGAAAAACGTAATTTTCGAGCGGGCTAGATTTAACAGGAGAAACCAGCGAGAAGGAGAGAGCGCTGAGGACTATATTGTAGCTCTCTACGATTTGGCTGATAACTGCGACTACGGAGAACTGCAATCAGAAATGATTCGTGATAGATTAGTTGTTGGCATTCGAGACACTGCATTGTCGGAACGCCTTCAGTTGGACGCCGATCTAACGCTAGAGAAAGCCAAGAAAGCAGTCCGTCAGCGGGAGGCAGTCCACGATCAGCAGCGCGAGCTCGATGGAGCGGACCGTCGTAAACTCGAATCGCTACACACTAACCGCGGCAACCGTAGACGACAGCGAGGTCGCAGTAGCGCATATACAGGCAAGCCGAAAAACAGCTCAAGCACACCAGGTTCGTGCACACGATGCGGGAAAGATGCACATCCACGAGATAAGTGTCCAGCCAAGGACGCAGAGTGCCACAAATGCAAAAAGAAAGGTCATTATGGCGCCGTATGTCGCACAAAGAAGATTGCTGCAGTCGAGGAGACTGACCTTCCATGTGTTGATGCATTCCTGGACAACTTGACGCCAGATGGAAAGGAAGTCGCCTGGTTAACACGTATTCAGCTTAACAATAAACTGACCCTGTTTAAGCTGGATACAGGTGCTCAAGTCACCGCCATAAATACTGAGACACATCAAAGGCTAGGGCAGCCTACACTTCACACCCCTGACAAACAGCTGTATGGACCAGCGGGGCAGCCTTTGAAGGTGGTAGGGCAGTTTAATGGCACCTTCACCCACAACCACAGGAAATCAAGCCAACCAGTGTATGTAGTAGACAACTTGAAGACAAATTTGTTAGGTCTACCCACGATTATGGCTCTAAACCTTGCAGCTCGAATTGCAGCCACCACAAAGGAAGAAAGGAGTGACATACCTAAGCAGTTTTCAAAGGTTTTCCAAGGCTTAGGAACCCTTGGGGATGAGTTCACCATCAAACTTAAGCCCGGAGCAACACCACATGCACTCTACACACCTCGACGCGTACCTCTACCCCTACTGCCACAAGTTGAGGCAGAACTTAAACGAATGGAGTCCATGGGAGTTATATCACGGGTTGATGAACCAACTCCATGGTGCGCAGGAATGGTGGTGGTACCCAAGAGGAATGGCAAGGTTCGCATATGTGTTGACCTAAAACCCCTCAACGAAAGTGTCCTACGAGAAGTGCACCCTCTTCCTAGAGTTGATGAGACACTCGCTCGATTAACAGGAGCCACAGTATTTTCAAAGCTGGACGCAAACAGCGGCTTCTGGCAGGTTCCACTCACCAAATCATCACGTCTGCTCACAACCTTTATCACCCCCTCAGGTCGCTATCACTTTAACAAATTACCATTTGGAATCTCCAGTGCACCTGAGCTGTTTCAAAAGAGGATGTCCGCAATCCTCTGTGACTTGGAGGGTGTGGTATGTCAAATGGATGACATTCTGGTGTTTGGAAAAGACCAAGCAGAGCACGATGGAAGACTAACAGCTGTTCTCAAACGAATAGAATCATCTGGAGTTACCCTAAATCTGGAGAAGTGCGAATTCTCACGCAGAAAACTCAGCTTCTTAGGGCACATCATCAATGCGGCAGGTGTGCAAGCGGATCCGGACAAAACATCGGCAATTCGAGAAATGAAGCCCCCGACCAACATCCCTGAACTAAGAAGGTTTATGGGAATGGTTAATCAACTTGGGAAATTTTCATCACACCTGGCCGAGATAACTCAACCACTACGCAAACTTCTAAGCAAGAAAAGTTCCTGGCTGTGGGGACCAAACCAAGCCCAAGCCTTCAGGCAGGTGAAAGACGAACTTTCCAAACCCACTACGTTGGTACTTTATGACCCTACTGCGGAGTCAAAGGTTTCAGCCGATGCATCCTCTTATGGTCTGGGAGCGGTGCTTCTCCAAAATTGCAACTCTGAGTGGAGGCCAGTCGCTTTTGCATCAAGGTCGATGTCAGAGACTGAGCGTCGATATGCCCAAATAGAAAAGGAAGCTTTGGCCATAACATGGGCATGCGACAAATTCTCGATGTATATACTGGGCAAACATTTCCAGATTGAAACGGACCACAAACCTCTCATTCCTCTGCTAGGCTCCAAACAACTCGACAACCTTCCACCTCGAATCCTTCGTTTCAGACTTCGTCTAGCTCGATTCAACTACTCAATCAGTCATGTGCCTGGGAAACACATGTATACAGCAGACACCCTGTCCCGAGCTCCTACATCAGACCAAAGTGATCCTGCTGTTGAAGAGCTGGCAGAATTGGCCATGGAAGCATGCATTGCTTACCTACCAGCAAGCCCACATACACTCCAACGGTACCGTGAGGCGCAAAATTCAGACCCCCTCTGCTCACTTGCTATGAAGTACTGCCGCATAGGCTGGCCTGGAAGAACAAAAGTTGACGATGCTCTACAACCATACTGGGATATCCAAGGGGAGCTGACCCTACAAGACAACCTTCTCCTACGTGGCACACGGATTGTTGTTCCAACTTCAATGCAGGAAGAGACATTGGCCAAGCTCCATGCGGGTCATCAGGGAATCGAGAGGTGCCGACAGAGGGCAAGAATATCGGTGTGGTGGCCAGGAGTATCTAGCCAGATTGAGAAAATGGTGAGTAAATGCCCACAGTGTGTGAAAGAGAGACCTCCCCGAAAGGAACCCCTGATTTCAACACTACTCCCTGACTATCCCTGGCAGAAGATTGCATCTGACCTATTCACACTCGAAGGGAAGACCTATCTACTGGTCTGTGATTATTTCTCCCGGTACCCTGAAGTCATTCAACTGACTAGTACAACATCAGGAAGCATTATCACATCCCTCAAATCAATATTTTCACGGTATGGCATTCCAGAAGAACTGGTTAGTGATAATGGGCCACAATATGCATCACAGGAGTTCGGTGAATTTGCCAAACAGTACAACTTTAAACACACAACTAGCAGCCCACACTTCCCACAGAGCAACGGACATGCAGAGCGATCAGTACAGACTGTCAAGAGGTTATTGAAGGGCTCAAAGGACCCCTACATGTCATTGTTGTCCTATCGGTCCACTCCACTACCTTGGTGTCATTTGTCACCAGCTCAATTATTGATGGGCCGACACATAAGATCGAATATTCCGATGACTGTTGAATCACTTGTACCAAAATGGGACTACTTAGACTCATTCCTTGTCGCAAACAGCAAAATCAAGCAGAAACAGAAAGCTGATTATGATAGCAGACATGATACCCGCCTCTTACCTGAAATCCCAGATAACACAAATGTGTGGGTGAGAACAGATAACCAGCATACAGAAGGACGTATTTCTGGTGTTGCCAGTACTCCAAGGTCATACCTGGTTAGTACACCTTCAGGTGAAATTCGTCGGAACAGAGCACACCTGACAATCAGGACAGACCTTCCAACCACGGAATCATCCCATCCTCCAAAGAGGAGCCCGATACAGACTCGAGCTCGCACAGGAACACCAATCGTTCCCCCGGAAAGACTATGACATCCACCCCAAGAAAGGGAGATGTGGTGTGACTCTAGATATAGACCCTTATACATGTACGTAGGTGTTAATATGTAGCTATGCATGTATTAGGTCATTGTGTACTCTATGTAATTATAGCAGTAGGCAGGTAGTTATTTAATACTGTACGCACTGTTGTAATTCAGTTAAGTCAAGTCAGTACATATTCAGTTCGGTCAATACTACCACAATACCACAAATGTTGTATAAGATGCATACCATGCATGCAAACATAAATAGGTGGTTATTTTGACCAGTGTGTGTGGTTGCCTCAGTTGCATTACATGACTATAAATTGTCTTGGTATTCAAAAGATAATTATTATGAAATTTATCTGATTGCATACATGAATACAAGCTACTCCTCCATTACAGAAGTATAGTACAGTATAGGGTTGTGTACGTGATTTCCCATGTGAGATAAAGTATATAATATCACAAGGAGTACCATTGTCACATGAGATATACAGACATCATTCCTTAGGGATATCCTATATACCATTTTGGGGGTTGTAGTTACATAGCCATGTTGCACACTAAAAATGTTGTGGTTACTTTAGCTCTTGCATGGTTTTGTCAGTTTCATCAACAACTGTCACAGAGGCAACCAAAATAATCACACAAGGGTTAAATAACCCTACCATTTTTACAGTGTTCAAAACCTTAATTTTTAAAACAACCACCCATTTTTGCATGTGATGTGCATGGTATGTACAAATTATTCTTACATCTTTGCACTGTATATAAAATGTGAATTCATCACTGCAAAGTCAGCATTGTAATAATGACTTCAAAGTGATCAATTATACCCTTTTAATAAAGAATGTAAGGTATGTTTTACTTGTGTACTACACCTAGATAATATATCGCTGCAAAAATAGGTGTTTGTACATGTAGGTATAGGCATTGACAAATTATGCTAATTTTTGGACCTATTTTCTTATTCTTTGTTGTAGTCCATATTATTCTTCCAACTTTTGCCTATTATTCTCAATTATTCCACGCTGTACCTAGTTGACTTGTGTATTTTATGAAGGCACATACATTGCACATAACTTTACAGAACTTAATACACAAAATGTATAAAGTTGTACATTGCACAGAAAAAATCAGGAATCTATTATTGCGACATGACTGAGAGTGACACATAGTTCTCCACGCAGAGAAGCCTCTATTTAGTGCACATATCACGTAAAATTAATGCAACAAGCCAAAATCTCGCCTATTATTCCAGCATTATTCTCTGTGCTTTGGGGTACCTATTATTATTGCCAGTATAATTTGTCAATGCCTACATGTAGGTGTGATTTCCTCAGTTGTACCATATTCCCTTATCATAACTACAGTATCCAATGAGATGTGTGGGCATCATTACCTATGTACATTCAGAGTTAATGCACATATATCTCACAAGGAAATCACATCTATACATAACCCCACTGAACTGTAATGCTGTATTAAAATATGAGCAACCTTTGCTATATACATTCCTCTATGTATATTAGTTTTAACAAAACATGATGCAACTGAGATAGACCACACATGTACACTTGTCAAAATAACAACCTATTTTGCAGATCCTTTACCTAATAGGTGCAACTAAGTTATACAACTTGACATCAGTTGCATTTTAACTGCTAAAATGTGCTGCCTTACTAAATATTATAGATGCTCAAGAAAATTAGAGTATTGTTATAAAAATAGCTCATCTGTCACTCATCTAAAAGGAAACAGCATATTTACATTATGCATTAATTTTTTGAAAGTACCATGAGAGACAGTGAAATTTGCTCGTGTTTCACTAGAAATATCGCTGACATAAACGTGGCAGTCATATTCCCCAGCATCCTCATCTGCTACTCCATTTATTTCATAAATAACGCCATCCACACCATGAGCAATATGTGTGTGTATCACAGTTAAACCATCTGGACGTTGTAGTACATAGTCTTCATTAGGGTTTGCTGGTGGGTAACTCACTGCACTGCAAGTTACATTTACACTAGAACCAATCAGTACAGGATTGTTTGAAAAGGTAATTGAAACTACTGGTTGTACTGCAGGGGAGAGAATATATAGTTAAAGTGCATGGAGAGTATTTTGATCAATACATATAATAGTGTATGCAGTTGAGTTTCTGTTCTAAACTCTTGCACTCTGCAAGCCAATCGTGTCTTCTTGTGACTCTCCCACTGAGAAGATTTCCGAGTTTGTGGATTACCACCTCCGTCCTCTGGTGAAGAAGACCCCCTCTTACATCAAGGACACAACCGACTTCCTCCACAAAATCCAGTCCCTTGGCCAGTTACCCGACGACACCCTGCTGGTAACCCTGGATGTCTCGTCACTGTACACCAACATTCCCCACCAAGAGGGAATAGCGGCATGCGCAGCTGCCCTAAACACCAGAGACGTCCAACGGCCACCAACAGAGGACCTGGTAACTCTGATCTCCGAAATTCTGACAAAAAACAGCTTTGTCTTCGGGGAGCAGCACTACATCCAGGTCCACGGAACGGCCATGGGCACTCGGATGGCCCCCTCCTATGCCAACATCTTCATGGCCCAGCTTGAGCAGAGGATCCTGGCCACCGCCATCGTCAAGCCCCTCATCTGGTGGCGTTACATCGACGACATCTTTGCCATCTGGAGCCACGGGGAGGAGGCACTGCTGCGCTTTGTGGAGGAACTCAACCACACACATCCCACCATCAAGTTCACGGCAGAATGGTCCCGAGAGAACATCCCCTTCCTCGACACCTTCGTGTCCCTGAAGGATGGAACCATCACCACGGACCTCTACGTGAAGCCCACTGACACCCACCAGTACCTTGCCGCCAACAGCTGTCACCCACGGCACTGCAAAGAAGCCATCCCCTTCAGTCAGGCCCTGCGGATACGACGCATCTGCTCCTCTGAGGGAGACTTCCTAAAGAGGACGGCTGAACTGAAGAAACACCTCACACGCCGCGGGTACTCACCACCATTTATCCAGGGACAGATTGACCGTGCCTCCAATATCAGGAGAGTTGATGCTCTGGCCCCTGGATCCCGTGAAGCCAACCGCAGGATACCACTGGTCGTCACCTATCACCCCAGCCTCCCCAACCTACCGACTATCACAAGAAACAACACCCCAGTGCTCCATGCCTCCCAACGCTTGAAGAGCGCCATCCCAGAGAGCCCCATTATTGCCTACCGCCGGCCAAAGAACCTTCGGGATCTTTTGGTGAGCTCTCACCTCAAGCCACCATCCTTTGAGCCAGCACGTGGAAACAGTCCTTGTGGTAGCAGACGCTGCCTCACCTGCGACCACGTGCAGACGGGAACAACCATCCGGAGCACAACCACCGGGGCTTGCTACCACACTCGCGCCACGGCCACCTGCAAGTCGAGGAACGTCATCTACCTCATCGAATGCAGGCAGTGCCACAAGCAGTATGTTGGCGAGACTCAGAACCCCCTCCACATCCGCCTGAATGGACATCGAAATGACATCTTACACAGACGGATCGAGAAACCGGTAGCTGCTCACTTCACCAGCGCTGGCCACTCTCTCAGTGACCTCAGCATTCAAGCAATTGAATGCATGAGGAGCTCTGATGAACAACTCAGAAGAAGAAGAGAGAGCTATTGGATAAGTAAGCTACAGACTCTGCACCCTGCAGGCTTGAACTTAGACGCGTAGCAGGATGCTCACACCGTGACAACGCATACAAGAGTCTGACGTCATCAAGATTCCAGACTGTCTGTCTATATTGTATGCGTATCCCTTCCAGAACTTTCCTGTTCTAGCCTATATATTGCCTGCATGTATGCCACACACACACACACTCATCTGACGAAGACCGCAAGGTCGAAACGTCGTGTTGTACGTGCCGTTACCATCTTTTACCATCATTGACAGTTTCGGACTACCCCAACCCATACCATGTCTTACTAAATCCCGGTAGCCTGATAAGCGGGCTAGACGTTGTCAGGCGCCCTCCCCTCTACTCCGACCTCTTGCACTCTGTAATGAATAAAGCAAGTAGATGCTTTACTACAAACTAGCTGAAATACCCCACACAATAAAACATTGGCTGTTGTTATTTTCTTCACACAGACAACTGTAGTTGTGTCCTGCAATCTCTGAAAATGTAACACTGTTTGTTACCAAGTAGCTGCTACCATAACCAGTTGCAAGGGTTTCGTTGTCCTTAAACCACGTGAAACTGTTAGTTCCAAAGCACAAAATTCCACAATGAAGCTGCAGAGGTCTTCCAATGTTGGCAATCGGCGTATTACATCCTGCAGTTCATTTTAACCCTCGATCTAGTAAAAACCACAGGATAATCGTGCTCACCTGATTGGCATGTAACAGTCAGAGTCTGACTCAGTGTCAAAAGAAGGTTGAGAGACAACTTAGCAATCATAATTTCGCATTTGCGCAGGTGTCACATATACTATCGAAGTCCCAAAAGGACAAATATATATTTGTAACAGCGTGTGTGGGGGTGCGAAGCATGGTTCATCATAATGACGCTATACTACCAGAGGAGGTGAATTGTAACAGTATACTTAATTACATTAGGCCACTGTTATTTGTAAACGTAATCCGCCCGCATGCACTATGCTGGTTACCATCATTGTGACGTCATGGCATTATTACGGAAGCCACACCTCCGAAATTGCAGCGGTGAGCGACTAACGAGTAGTGATGGTTGGATATGACGTCACAATAATTGATAACGATAATCGCCCGCCCGCACTAGTGCATCATTGGTTTTTAATATCTACGGTAGTTACGCCCATGAACCTACGCGCGAAAAAACGGAGTGTCTGGAGTCAGCCCTATACCTCCGCTGCAAAAATATTGCAGTCCAATCACAGATATTATATATATAGACACGTAACCTATATATTATCTATGGTCCAATCATGGATCAGATTGCAGTATTCTTAAATCTCTCAACATATATATATATATATATATATATATATATATACCAGTACTCATAACTATTACGTAACAAATCCGAGTATTACGTAATGGCATAGAATAATATTAGAATAACACCTATTTGACTGAGAATTAACTTGAGCTACATGTAACTGTGTAAATCACAAGAACAGAAGAGCAATTAGAGCACATTATAAACACTCATATTGAGATAAAGTGAACATAATGAAGAAATGAATAATATAGGAGAAAACAACTGATCACTGAGTTGTGTCCATACTGTTCTCATTAGATGTAGCACTAGATGGAGAAAATGCCTTTTGTACACACTCAATCTTCTCTCTTAGTCGACTGACTTCATCTGGGTGAGTGTGTGTAACTTGTTTAGCATTTTCCTCTTCCTCCTTGAGTTTTGTAAGTCTCTGTGTCTGTCTTTCAACATCTGCTATTAGAGCTTCCAGCTCAGCATGGGCATCATTTAGAATACCCTCTTTTTCCTCTCTCCTCTGAGCACAGGTCTGATACTCTTCTTCTAGTCCTGTAAGCAATGATATACATGTATAATATTATGCATGTATGTACATATACATATATAATATGCATGCGCATGCATGTGCATCAGAGCTGCCAAGGAAGAATGCTAGGAGTGAGACCATGACAAGAGCCAGGGTACAAGGCTACCTCAGCAAGCGACAGTTATGTATATAGATCTAGTTGTTTTATACGTGATTTTAATCACGCCCTCAGCCTTGTAGGAAGTCTTGCGAAGGATAACCTTTCAACGTACACGTATAGTTGAAGGGCTGTGCCTCAATCCCCTTTTACATGTATATCAGTATTGGTGTCATAATACAGTTCCCACGTGAATGGCAAATGTGTGAGATATCTCGTATTTTGATGAGTTCAAGCGTGAGATGGAACTGAAATGCGTGAGAATCACACGCAATGCATGAGACTTGGTAGGTCTGGTGCATTTATAGGAGTATACATGCCACACAATGTACATGCAGTGTTGCTTTTCTTGTGGATTACATACATGCATGTATGAGTTTGTGGATACATGTAACTTCATTTGTGCAGCTATCACGATGCACAAATGTGTATGCATTTGTACTTTACAGGAAAGCAGAATGCATGAGCCACACCATCAGCTGACCTTCCAACTCCTCCTCTGCTTGGTGGACAGTCTCCCTGGCCTTAGTCTCAGCATCATTGACCAGAGACAGCAGGCCTTCTCCTATATCAAGACACAGCAGGTTGCTGGCAAATGATAGCATATCATCTGGGTCTGTAGAAATAGTTGACAAGACATACATGTACAATGTATTAGGATTCAACAGGAGACATGTACAATGCACACGTAATTTATTGATGATTATACATGTAGAATGCACATGAACTTTCATGCAGTTCAAGGAAACACACATAGTACGGCAGTGCATATAATACATGGGTACACACTACCATTGGGGCAGGTAGGGCAGTTTCCCCATTGCTTTTCGACATCAGTAACTCAATTATGGCATTGCCATGTAGGATGCGTAGCCTGGGAACGAGGCTAGTTATAGCCTTTGCCCCTTCGCTATGATTATTCGCCTGTTAAATACATGTACATGTACATGTACATGTACACATGCATGATGATTCATACATAGACTTACACATGTATATAGACAAACAACACAACTCTCCATGTATATACATGTAGATCGACTGTTACATTTCAATGGTACTACTAACCTGGCTGTGATGGGATGTTCCAATTAGGCTCCAGTACAGTCTTCCTCTTCTTTGAGTGTTGTGCAGCATGTCCTGCTGTGTCTGTCTCCTGTCCAGTAGCAGGTGTGATGGGTTTGGTCCAGTACATGTCCCCACATCGGCCACACGTGAACTGACCACTGTTACGAAGACGGTCACATCGCAGGCACACTGTCGTGGCTCTGTTCTTCAACCCTGGATAAGCAGCATATTCATGTTAAGACTCTATACAATGTGGTTATACATGGACAAAAGTACATACATGTACATGTACATGACTTTAATCACCCATGAGATGCTTAGAGAGACAAGGCAAGGCAACACAACACAATAGAAAGACAAAGCAACACAACACAACTTACCCAAAGCATTTTGCTCTTACCAACTGAGCTACTGAGGCAGCTCAGCTGGCTGGGCTTGAATCACATACATGTATACAAGACAAAGTAACCAAAGCACCTCAACCAAAGCATCGCACAACCTGATAAACAGGTGAATTTAAACTTAGCATAAGGGAGAATTGCCATACTTGTGTTTCATCAGACTTACCTGCACTCAATCTACTGGAGTTAGCACTTTCCTGGGATCTGTAGACTGATGTATAATGTATATGTGTATGTGTAGATATAATGGTACATGTGTACATTATACATGTGAATATCTACATATACACATGTAAATGTACATGTAGTGAGTTAGTGTACTAACTTCTGTTGCTGTTCGATCCCACATAGACCCATTTGGTAGCAGTACAAGGCAGAGAGTGGCCACACTTGTAACACTCAGTACTGTGACTGTGGTTAGGACGATTACACTGGGGACATGGCCGGCCCTGAAGGGGGCAAGGAGGAGGGAGGGAGAGAGGGAGGGAGAAAATTTAAAGGAGTAATTAGTGATGAGAACACAGCAACTTGGCTAGCCATATGTCGCTTAAAAACGCTGCTGCGCTAAGCGCGTTCAGGTAACCCGGGCACGTGTACATTTTGACAATGGCAGCCTCAAGGAAACACAATTACTTACCTTTAGAAAAGAAAGAAGTTCCTTCAGAAGTGTTAATTTCAGAACACATACTACTCACAATTATCATTATTTATGCTTAAATTAGCATATAGAAAACTTTCATTACATTGTAAAACAAAACCTCCAAGAAAGGGACAACCTCCGAACAATGGACAAAATGCTTGTCCCCAAAGTGTCCATTATTCGGAGGTTCCACTGTAGGTGTTAAACATTGACATTTACATGTATATACAAGTACATATACATGAACAATCGCTTCAAGAGGCAACAATAACACAACAACAACACAACAGAAAGGCAAAGCAACACAACACAACTCGCCCGAAAAAAAAATTGGCTGCCTTGGGTGGGACTTGAACCCACACATACATGCACATATATACATTGTACTAATTCTTTTTCATGTTTTTCACCTTGGTATCATTATCATTATCAACTTCAAATTGAAAGTGAAATGAAGAATTTCCTTGTAAAATGTACCTGTAGTGGTGATCTGCACTGAAGACACTTTTTGGCCATCTTAGAGTTGAGCTGGCCACATTCCACACACTTGCGAGATGATGCTAGATTACCAGAGAACATGGTCTTAGTGACCACTGCAGAGTCTTCTGCTTTACCTGCATCCTGGAGGAGAGAGCCATACACATGTACTAGTATATGTACATTGTACATGTACATGTATAATTGTATGTACTACACGCATGTATGTATCTACACGCATGTATGTATGTATGTACACGTATATATGTACAGTCCAGGTGTCCAGTACTGCATGCACTAGCTGCTTTTACAAATGCTCGATTAACAGCCTAGTAATGAGGTTAATGAGGCTCATACTTCAACATTCCAGTAAACATACATGTACATTGTACATGTGCACATGTATAAAATGGCGTATGTATATAATGTACATGTGTGTATGTATACATCCATGTATAGAAGTACCTGATCCTCACAACAATATGTAGTACATGATGGACAGGGATATATACATGTATACATGTACTGTAGGCTACTGACCTGAGGAAACATGCTCTTGAGGGCAGCATTTCTAATGGGAGGAGGAGAGAAGTGTGGAGACAGGGGAGACTGAGGAGATATGCTCCCTTCACCCTCAGAATTACCAGGCATATACTTCATTACTGCATCAGGAGGACTGCGCTGACCTGAAAATGTATATACACATCATGTCAGGTAAGGCCTATTCTGTATGTCCACTACAAACACTCCGATGCATGATTTCCATACAGTTTACACATGTGAAAATATCTTGTTACAGGCAACATTGCCTAGTTATCACATCATAATCACATTCATTGCATTGCATCAGCCTGGGTTTAGGGCTAGGGATGAGGCGAGGACACCTGTTGACAATACTCTTTACAGGCATTGATACATGCCTTGCCTTCATAAAGAGTTCATCACATCATAATCACATTCATTGCATTGTATCATCCTGGGTTAGGGCTAGGGATGAGGCGAGGACGATTCCCTGTTGGCAATACTCTTTACAGGCATTCATACATGTATACATGAAGCTCACCATCCTCAGCTGTAATAACGGCATTACATCTGAAGCACTCTCGAGTGCGGTTGTGGTTGAGAGTGCCACACTCGGGACAGGTACGGCCCACCAGGAACTCCCCACACCTCACACATCTCTTCTTGGAGGGAGGACTGACATAATGACACTTGGGACAGTACCGCATTGCTCCAACACCTGAACACATGTGCACAAAATCACTCAGCCTTTCCATGCTTTTTCAACAACTTAATAAATTAGTACATTTACAAACTGAAAGAAGTACTAGTGGACTAAATTGTCAAGTGCTCAACCTTATAATTATGAAATTCATGCTGGTTTTAGCGGAAGATCTGCAGGCAAGCTGTGATCGTCTAGAGGTTAGGACATTGCGTTGTGGCCGCAATAACCCAGGTTCGAATCCTGGTCACGGCAATTTTTTAACAATTAAGAGTACATGTATGGCAGAAATGTTTTAAGGCTATCTACATTTTGTTAACAAATGGAGTGGCTATAAAACGTACATGTATTTTACAATAAAGTGCATTTCCACCCTAAAGGAGCCTATCAATCTTTAATTGACTTACATTGTATACACACATATATACACTCCAGGTATATAGTGATTAAATATTGCATACTGAATGTACATTGTACAACGTACCTGATGTTTTTCCTTTACCAAGCTTTCTGCTTTTCTGTGATATCTTCTTAGCCAGGCTGTGCAGCACTGATCCTCTGGCAGTGGGTGGGGGATAGGAACGGGACGAGTGAAGCCCTGACATAACCCCAGGTGGGGCAACTGGGCGGGAGACCAATCGAAATCGAGATGTCAATGACTGACGTGGAACAGACACCATGAGAGCATTTTTATCACTTGCTGATGTGGTGATAACCACAGAGTGCATGTGTGATGACGAAGATTGAGAAGTAACATACTGCCCTGCCTGAGGAGGCAGAGTTCCCCCAAATAGCAGGCCTAGGCCTTCAGGTCCTTGTTGAAAGGTTGACTGATTCTCCCATGTTCCCTGATACATCTGAAGCCCCTGGGATGATTGCATTAAATTGGTAGCAATGCCTGGTGTGTTATTCAACCCACTAGAAGATTTCTCTCTTAGTTTTTGAACTTGTCCTGCAGCGCTCCGAGAATGATTTGGTAGTTGTTTCTGGTCCGAGTGCTGGAGGAGGAACACATCGTAGAGAACTTGAGGAGGCTCGACACCGTACGAGCGAGCAAGCCGCTCCACTTCTGACACTCGGATGAGACCACAGACGGGAGAGGACTGGGGGAGGGCATTGAGGTTAATGAGAGCCTGGCGTACACTGGAGGCAGCTCGGATGCTCTTGATCTCAAGTTTACGCATGCGCATCTTGAAGTTCATTCTCGTGACATACTGTTTGAACAGAGTCTGAAACACCTGTCAGAAAACATATAGGATATAAATGCAAGTATGTGTATACTTGAAGTATTCAGCAATATACAACACAATACAAATGCAATATACCCCAAAAAGTCATTTTTCGAAGAAAAATGCTACATGTACATGCATTGTACACCATCTTACATGTATATGTA
Source organism: Theonella swinhoei (assembly GCA_963970385.1). NCBI lineage: Eukaryota > Metazoa > Porifera > Demospongiae > Tetractinellida > Theonellidae > Theonella > Theonella swinhoei. The sequence continues at coordinate 3,792,348 of OZ019955.1, read as the reverse complement.
CATGTATGTAGTGTGACTTGACTTAAGTTGTGTGTAGGAGTTCAACAACCAGCTATATAGTACATGCAGTAAAACTATACATGAAAAATAACTGGTGTATAAATGCATGTACATGTATAGTCCTTGGATGTAGGGCTCCACTATCAAAGATGTTACTGTACACTACCTGATAGAGTCCCATGTAGTGAACTCTCTGGCTACCAATGAGCAGAGCAAGTCTCTCCTGTCCCCACTTCACCAGACAGTAAGTTCCATCCACTACACAAGACAGAGAACAACTTTGTATATATGTATTGCACATGTACATGTTCCCTTCAGCTATAAAAGGTCCACAGGATTGTTATTAATGTACATGCATGGTTGGTTGACATGAAACGAAGCAGACAAGACTGGCTTTGTAGTTCCAACCAACTTGGTTTACATTAATCACGAAAATGTAGATGTATATTAGAAATACATGTGCATAGCACCAGGCATCATTCATGTCCAGTATTCCTACAGGAGAAATCTTTAGCCTATAACTCCTGATGTAATGCAGTGAATGTGATTATGATGCTCATTATATACAATGTACATGTGTATGTTGGCAATGCTGGGCTTTCTTACCATACACTGTATGTGTATGTGTGTACACTGTACCTGTGTTAGTGAAGTGAGGGCCTGGATCAATCAGATCAGGATGTTGAGGAACTCCATCCAATGGACTGACACTGGCTGCAGACTCATCGTTCGATGCTCTCACTACCTGTTTCACTGCCGCAGTGGACTTGCTGGCAGGCTGGGGGACTGTCTTCCCTCCAGTTGCAGAATGAGACGTATCACGTGACGGTGAGTCAGTGTGTGACTGTGAGGAGCGTGAGGAGTGTGAGGGTTGGGAAGTGGGGGCTGGGAGGTAGTAGGAGTGAGATTGTGAGGGTTGTGAAGAGGGAGGATGAGTGGCAGGAGCAAAACCAGCTGGGGTAATAATAGATTCCAACGGCTCCTAGACAGAGGAAATAAAGGTATATCTAAGTTATGAATGAACAGGATCAATCACTCCAAGAGATGCTGAGAATTAAGACAAGGCAACACAACATAACAGAGAAGAAAAGGCAACACACCCCTCTCCATTCCTCCTCACCTTGCAGTACTTCCTAATGGTCTGTATGACAGTACCAGGGATCTGTATGTTACTGACAGCAGCCAACTTGACGGCTCCACTCAGACTCACCAGCTTAGTATTGCCTGACACAGTAGATAATGAGTATACATACACGTTGGATAGTACTTACTAAAATATACAAAAGCAATATGTGTATTAACTGGGCACTTGCATGTGTAGCACACAATACATCTTGTACATTGAGCCACTGTAGAAATTATCATGTACACACATGCACATGTACATGTACATGTATGTACATATTGTACATGCAGTTACAGAATCTAAAGTTAGGTTTGCATTGGGAGAAACTTACATACCGGCATGTATATATGTATATCAGTTATCCTGTCTTTCATTGTATACCCATATACCCTGTATGTACATGTAGGTGTATACATATATGTACCTGTAAATGCATCGAGGCTGCCTCTAGCCCTGAGTGCATGTATCTGGAGGGAGGTGGCTGGCAGTGTGACAATACCCAGATCATTGCGACGCTGGGCACTCACATAGGCCCGGTTATGGAAGATCTACAATGTACAGTACATACAGTCATGTACAATGTATATATGTGCATAGCATACATACATGTACATACATGTACATACATGTATACATGATATGTACATGGCTAACCTTGTCAACTAGTTCAGAGATTGCAATGTATGGTTCAGCTCCTTCAGGAGGACACAGTAAACTCACTTCACTATCACCCCATATCAAAGTGGAGAACTCCAGCTCTGGAAGGACAACACACAACAAAATAAATGTAACATATAATATGCAAAACTAACTATGCACATTATACAATGTACATGTATATATGTACATGCATGAAATACTCAGACCTCCAACTTTACAGACTAAAGCATGCCATTGTATAGGGCAGGATTCAAACCTCACAATGTATTACATATTTAGGTAGCTGGAGAGATGTTACATGTATTTGCTACACCAACTGAACTACCTACACATACAATGTAAATGTACATGGAAATACATGTGCATAGCACACTAGCCACATGTATGTACACGTACTACTCAGGCTTGCCTAGGATAAGTCTAGGCTGTCACAGGCATACACAGTACTGATGAGGGCCAACCAGCCAAAACGACCATTTGCCTGGTTTGCTCTGCACACCTTATTTTCTTGTACATGTATAATATATGCATGAACAAAGATGTAGTCCAACTGACCCTGGTCATCCAGAGGAGGTCCACTACTGCTGGACATCCTCCTCCTCCCTCCACTGACTCCTGGCTCAACTTTCACAACACTCTTAAAAGCACCGCCATTGCTACTAACGACTGGGGAGCTCCCCACACCATCACTCGTCAAGTCAGATTGTGACTGAGGAGCACTCAGGGTGTAATTAGAACTAACAGCTAGGGGCCCTCCATCAATATTACTAAAGCTTGACTGTGGTCCGTGATGTGGAGGTGGGATAGTGGAGAAGGGAGGGAGGGAGGCAGAGGAGAAAGATGATTGAGAGGGAGGGGGGAGAAATGAGGAGGAATGCAGTGAGTTCAACATTTGAACTGGTCGCTGAAACTGGTCCGGTGTGAGGGAGGAGATGGGATATGGTGAGGATGTGACGGGGGGAGGATGTGAGAGTCGGGAAGTGAGAAATGGGTGGGTCTGGTGTGAGCGAGGGTTGTTGGTGGGCGGCTGCTGTGGAGATGTGTAGAGGGGAAGATCAAGAGGGTTAATTGGGGCTGTGAAACCAGAGGAGGTTGAGGAGTGATGGAGAGCAGGAGTGACATCAATGGAAGGGAATGATGGAAGTGGAGGATCCTCAGCTCTGAAGGTGTACGTAGAGGGAGAATAGAAAGGGAGAGAGAGATCGGAACTTTCTAACTTGTCTTTGGGCAACTGGAGAGAGGAGGGGAAGGAGAGGGAGAGGGAGAGGGAGGAGAGGGAGGGGAGAGACAAATGGAGTGCACAGAGGGGAGAGAGGACATAGAGAAAGTACATTATTCCAATACAAATCTACACTATATATATTGTGTACATACAATGTACATGTATGTACATGTACATAATGTATTTTCTGTGCTGATCTGTGTACTAAAACCACACAATCAAATCATTTCCTGCCTCTCACTTTGCCTTCTGCCAACTCCTGCAGTGGCTGAGGTGCCATAGTCTTCCAATGATGAAACATGCGGCACACATCCCTGGCACTGAACAGAGCACACCTCCCGGCCTTCCCACCGACCACTCCATTACTCTTCAGAACACCAATCTCAGCCTTGCTAGCATGCTGCACAGTGATACCATATGTCTGTGGGAAGAAATGCAAATCAGTGTAGTCAATCCACTAATGTACATGTAGCTACAGAAGAAATTCACATGTAATGATGTACAACATGCATATAAGACCTGTCACACAAGGAGCAACACACGACTATAATACATATATATGTACATGTATGTGCACGTATACAGCACTGCATGTACATGTACTTCCACTAATCCAGACACCTTTGGGACAAACTGCTTAGCAAGGCATCAATTGTTGATGAAGTACACAGACATGCATGTATGTACATGTACTTCCACTAATCCGGACACCTTTGGGACAAACTGCTTAGCAAGGCATCAATTGTTGATGAAGTACACAGACATGCATGTATGTACATGTACTTTCACTAATCCGGACACCTTTGGGACAAACTGCTTAGCAAGGCATCAATTGTTGATGAAGTACACAGACATGCATGTATGTACATGTACTTGGGATGGTGGAGTTGTTTTCCTATGAGCTTTGCACTACATGTACATGTAATACATATATATCCACCACTGCATTGAAAACACATTCCAACACAAGTGACAGTGTACATGTCATGTATATGCTCATCCTTCTGCGTACTCTGCGAATTGTCTCCAGCACATCTCTGCTGTGGGAGGGTAAGATAGAGGGTAGCTCCACCTTCAGCAGGTAGGGCTCTCCTGCCCTCACGACCACAGACACATTCACACCTCCAGACAGCACCACACGACGTATGTCAACTGCATGTATAGAAGAAAGAGATACACTAACATGTATACATGTACGTATATAGAGAGACATGTACATGTACAGTAATGGGCAACAAGAGAAAAAGCTATACATTCACATGTACATGCACAGGAAATGGTGAATATGATAAGCAAGAGATTTTATGTCTTAATATACAGGAGATTCCAGGTATTGTTGTTGTGTTGCCTTGCTTTTCTATATGAGTGAATTGTACATGTACATGTAAAAAAAAAGCTGTCTGACCTTCTTCAGTAGTCTGTGGGCTAGCTGATTGATCAACATTCCTACTACTAGTCCCTCTACTATCAGGCCTGGCATCAGCCTGTCCTGATGACACCATGACAGCGCCTCCTGAACCCTCCGCACCACTCTGCATGTTACCAGGCTGTACTTCACTTCCCGGAAAGAGACTACCAGTTGGCAGTAAACCCAGCGCCTGATTCTCTGTCTTCTCAGACGAGAATGTCCTCAGAACGTCATCAGGGTTCACTTCTGAGTTAACGGCATAGAATTTCGTCAAGTTGTCTGGCGGTTGAACGTGGAAATATTTGCAGATTTTAATAAAGTCGACAATTCCGACAAAGTGTGAAGCACCCGTGACCACCAGTCCCAGTTTCTTCATGGCTGAGATGTAGGGCTCAGATAGGGCCTCACTTTTGACCTGAAGTTTCGAGATTCGAGCGGAGAGGACATTTCTCTTCAGGCCTGGGATAACTTTCTCATAGATGTTCTTGACAGGGATGAAGGAGTCGGTGCGTCGGGCGATGATGTCGAGGAAGAAATCCCCCCAGCCATAGGCATATAGGTCCAGTCTGTCCAAAGGCTGAGCATGACCTACACATGTAGTACATACATGTACATGGAAATATATTATATGGTGTGCACATGTACATGTGCATAGCATACATATAAGTTAGACGCCGAGTTGAGGGAACTACGCAATTTAGAAAGCCAAGGGCCGGATGTAGCGTCCCAAGTGTAGCGAGGGTGCTACCAAGGGCCTGAGGCTTTCTAAATTGTGTAGTTCATGACGACGAGTGCGTCTAACTATTTTAGACTACAGCGGAGAAAGTGATTGGACAATGACCATTCAAACTGCTAGTAACAAGCGTGCTGATAAATCCCGGTAATAGGGGCCAGCGGCCAACTATAGATCACACTAACGAGGTGACTATGAAAAATAGATACCGCATTTCTCGCAACCTGATTGGTCAATTTAAAGTTACCGTAGTCTAATAGCTATATATACTACAAGTATCAAAGAAGGCAAGAAAGACAACCCAGACAAACAGGACACAAGACATGTGAAGAAGACACACAAAGAAGATAAGTATATACAAGCACGGGACAACTGGATGCCCAGTCTTGAGAACCAGAGTGATGGGTTAAAGACCCTTTTATGGCTGGCCAACTCTCCCCACACCTACCCACACACCCAAGTGTACATGTACATATCACATATAAACTGGGGCAAGATTTTTTATAAGTATCAAGGCTGTGATGTATACTTTTCTGCGGTGTTACTGCTCAATAACAATTATTGTTTACTGTACATGTACACATGTATATGCATACATGTATGTAGTTCATGCTCCTTTCTTTGGTCTATCCATTTTTCTGTTCCTTTCTTCCCTAAACTGGGGCAAGTAATTTTTTATAAGTATCGAGGCTGTGGTGTATATATTTTAATACGATGTATGTATACTGTATATGTACACACATATGTGTGTATGTATATAGTTCATGCTCCTTTCTTTGTTCTACATATTTTTCTGTTCCTTTTTCCCTCTTTGTATTATAGTACACTATGTACATGATTGTTCACCTCGTAACACATGCCCATGCATGCACTCCTATATACATGTACGTAAAGTAATTGGCTGAGCTAAGAGCACCAGCATCAATGTACATGCAGATACATAATACATTAGTACTGTATGTACACCAACTAACCAGACTGCACCACACTCATCTGCCCCAGTAGTTTCACTCCAGTGAACACCATGCGATTGGATTCAGTGTTATATCGTCGTCGTGCTACTGACTTTCGATTTTTGTTGAGGGAAGAGGTCGTGGAAGGAGAGGCTTCAAGTAAAGGAGATGATGAAGGGGCACTGGATAAGGTATCTGTGTGTGTTTCAACATTTACAGTACATACATGTAATTGTGTAAGTCATGTGTACTTTGCTCTGTACATTTTTCATGTGTATATACAGTATACATATACAATGTATGTGTACTCTACACATGCAAATGTAAACTTCCAGCTCATTGCTCTTTTGAAAATCAGTAGTTGTGTAATTAACCCTCGGCGTGCATGCGCAGCAAGGGTTAAGGTAGTTGGGTCTGTGTGAGGGTGTGTGTGTGTGTGTGTGTGTGTGTGTGTGTGTGTGTGTGTGTGTGTGTGTGTGTCTGTTAAGTCACATTTCACCTCTGGAGCGTCTGTTCGTCCTGAAACTTCTGTCACATACTCAGCGGGCAAGGGAGGTCAAAAAATATGTAGGCTTTTCTCTGAAACCGCTTCCTTCAAAAGTTATGGCGTTATCTGCATCCTACAGCGATATTGCAGCGGTATTCTGCGCAACTTTTGACGGCAGAGCTTTCTAAAGCTCTTAACAAGGCTAACAGTAAGCTAAATGCTACCTGGAATACCACTCAATGTAAGGCAGCGAGCTTCTTTCTCTTTAGTCTCTGTCTTTTGCTCACAAATCTTCCGTATACTTTCCGTTACATGCATTTCAGTAGCGTGTGCGCTTTTCAGGATTTGCGCACGTGTGGCGCCGAGGGTTCTGCACTTTAGTGCATTCATTGTCTTACTGCATTGAGTTGTTATAAACAAGTGCACAGGTACATGTATACATGAGAAAAAAACATATCTGGTGGGACCAGACAAGCTAAGCGACCCCTGAACAGTGCTCTTTCGAGCTTATTACCTCTGATGTACATGTACATGTGCGATGTGTAGTAGTATATGCATGTACATTTCACATTGTTCACATTCCTCTGCTCCTACATACACATGTACATGTACATGCACCATATGTACAATATACATGTATGTATATACATGTAACTATACAACATCTGTTTTATAAGTGCAAGACGCAATTTGATGTACATGTATTGAAAGTTGGTACATGTACAAGTGTATGTATTGGCCTTTGTATTTACCATCATTTCCCATGTCAATCATGAGAGAGCCTGGAGAGTAGTCACTGTCACTTCCGATGTCTTCCATGTCCGATTGACTAGGAGACCTGGCCCAAACTTCACGTCTTGGACGAGAGCTTGCCATCAGCTCACAACATCTACATGTACATGTATGTGATGATGAATATTATTGTTATGAAACCACAACTACTCTAGGGTATGTAAGTCTAGGCTGTCGCAGAGCAAATAAGCATACATGATGCTGATGAGGGCCAACCAGCCTGACAACAGCTGTCTACTGTTTGCTTGGTTTGGTTTTCACACACCTTTTCCCAAGGGTATGTACATGTAAAGTGTGTATAATGTATTTACAATGAAGATGAAACTACATGTGTACACCACACTAGCTACATGTATATATATACATACACTGTAGTACACATGTCATTTAGTAGCAGAGAAAGAGAAAAAGGAAACCCAGAAGCAATCTGCATATACATTTACATGTATATATATGCAATGTACATGTACATGTGTACCATGTGCCTAGTGGGTAGTGGAAATTAACCAACTTTTTCTACATACATGTACTCGTGCATGAGACTTTGATATGTAGAGAGCAATTAGTAGAGAGTTGACTATTATTCAGACTCAATGTACAAACATTACACGTGTACATGTATGTCAATTCAGATGTACATAATTTAACTCTTGAAAGGTACATGTACATGCACACATAAATCAAGACTCATATACATGTACGTATATACATTACTTTTTTAATCATCCATGAGATGCTTAGAAAGAAAGGCAAGGCAATACAACACAACAGAAAGACAAAGCAACACAACACAACTCGCCCAAGGCAGTATTTTTCAAAGAAAAAGCTGGACTCGAACCCACGACCGTCCGCTTGCTAGGCGACGCTCTTACCAACTGAGCTACCGAGGCAACTCAGCTGGCTGGGCTCGAATCACATATACAATACAAAGCAACCAAAGCACCTCAACCAAAGCATCATAAACCAGATGAACTGGTGAAGTCGAACTTAGCATGAAGGCTATTGTACATGTAAAATGACCCTATTTGTAAATGTATATGTGCATATCATGTTGACTTAGACTACTACACAATGCTATATATGGAGCCAAGTTATTGGAATGCATACTACCTTCCAATCACTGTCAGGGTTCAGATGGTGATTGGAGAATTACACATGTACATACATGTACATGGCGAACTACACATGTACATGTACACAGTGCACATGTACATGCATGTACATGTACATGTACAATGTATGTGCATAGTGAACAGAGTGCACTATACTAGCTTCTACATGTACAGTCTTAGAGATAGGTATATACATGCGCTTTGTAAAAGTCCTATAGAGCCTCCTGTAAGCAAATTGAACCCTTCACAGGAATATGTGTCATACCAAGTGTGTGTGTGTGGGGGGGGGGGGGGGGGAGTTAGCATACCACAAAAGATCTTTACCCCACCACCCCCAGTTCTCAAGGCTGGGGATCTGGTGTCCTGCTCTTGTGTATTACGTCTTGTATGGATTGGTGAGGTGGGCATTTCTTTCATTTCTTTCAGAATTCCTTTTGTACACATTTACCATGTACATACATGTATTCACTAACCAACTTCAGCCATTCTGGGAGGTGTTGTGGATGCCTCTCTTGTCAACACTCAATGTTGTATACATACACACAAGACATAAATGGATATGTTGAAAGGTACTAAACCAACATGTACTGAGGTACTCACACACAAATACACGTTATGTATACACAAGTTTACAGACACACATATATAAAGTACAAACGTACTCGTGTAACCGTGATGCGTTTTATGGCAGGTACAACATCTACATGTATATACATACATATACACAACTCATTGAGTAGCAGAAGCAAGATTTCACACGTAAGAGCTATACATACAATGTAGCATCAAGGGAGAATGGTAGCAATACCTGTGAAACACAAACTACCCCACAACAGCTTCAAAAGCTAACAGAGACTAAGACTCAGTGTCAATTGTCATAATGACCCTAGTCTCGACACATCCTATACTCTTACATATGACAAGCTAGCAGCAGTCAACACATTCTGTCTGGCTACCAGACCCATAGTGGCCACTGCTAGATAACAAGGCAGCACAAACACATGTAGTTAGTCACTGTATCCAGAAACATGCCAAAGAATGAGTTTCCCTTTGGCAGCCATTTTACCCTTTCAGGCCCATTTTGTCACCACTCCCACTCTCCCTACACATCCTGCCCCTAACTTGCCTAGTTCTTCTCACTTTGCCCTCTTTAGAAGCCTGGCTGATTCAAGTTACACTCTTACCAAGAACACCAACTCAGACATGTGACATCTCAAAACCACACATGCACCACACCACAAGTCACAAAAATGCAAGCAAAGCACATAAAATTGTCACACTACATGTACTGGGTCTAACTTGTATCCGAGTGATTTCAGCCGGATCTTTGCAGATCAGGAGAAGAAATTGCCATCTACCTAAGTCTTCTTCACAAAAATGACTTCTTCTAGCAGGAAAAACTGAAAAGACGTTTCTGAACCCTAACCGTGTCATAATCAGGCGGCTAAAATTCGAGCGGGCAACGGGTATGCCAACCACAAAATTTCGAGGTCGTCAAGTGTGTCCACCCTCTCTTTGTTGGAGAAGGGGTTGGCAAAGGGCCCCTATTCTCCATCTTACTCTTTCTCATGCCAACGTTTATATAGAAAACTCGTACAGGAGTGACTAAACGCCATACAACAAACAACTATGGTGATAAACAAATACACCACAAACTCTAGTATACGGAAATAAACGGTCTATAGAGTCCCGTATTCTGTCAGGCTCTGGTACAGCTAAACTGTCCGCTCTCAGAAAATGATACCGTCATGAAGAAGCACACTCAGCAGCTTAGTACTGAAATTGGAGAAAGCATCAAACATGCCAAGCTGTAACGCTCACTGGCAGTAAGTGGCTGCCATGTAGGCGTGGCCTGCTCGGGGTCAGGCGGGCCAATTCACTGTGCATTTAGCCCTGATTATCAGGTGATAGCCGGCCGACCTCCGCCGCAGTACTCATGTCCAAGGATCATGTGTAGATTTAGAGGTAGCCACAAAGAATATGCTTCAATGTATGGATGATCAGTCACAGTATAGCTGAAGTGACTAACTGGTAGTCTGGGACCCACAAGTGCACACATGATCAGCTCATTTTAACTTGATCTTGTATTGCAGGAAAAAGAAGTTTAGAGGACCATTTCCCACACCACAACTGGGCAATAATACTGTCACTTCAACTGCTGGTGAGCACGAGTGCTTCAATTTCCAATTCTTCAATCTACCAGTTTATCACGACTCCATCCTCCCATCCAGAAGAGTTGGAGTGTAAAGAAGTACGTACATTTATAATGAATAAGCATTTAACTTAATTTACAGTACAGTGTCATGAATTGAAGACAAAGAGCATTTTTCTTCAAACTGTACCTATAATAAGCCCCTTGTTAAATATATATTTTAACTTTCTTTCCTTAAATTACCAGAACACTGGTAGATTCTGGCCAGGACTAGGAGGAACAGAAACTGACTATGCTATAGCAGTGACATGTCGTCCTTTATTTGAATTTTTAATGATGCCCATTGCAGCAGTGATGGCTCATAGATTGCCATTCACACTTTCAATGCTCTTTAACTTGTCTCTGTTTGCTGTCGGAGGAGCAATATATGCCCTTGCAGCCAATGTATGGATGGTCTCCATTGGACAGGGTCTCATTGGAGCTGGCATCACTTGTGCAACAACAATTCACACATATGTAGGAGAAATGAGTACAAGAATGGATCGTATAAGAGTTAAACAGGGCAAAAAGCCCAGAAAGTTTACTGTCTACGCTGCTTTGTCTTTTACGTTCACTGGAGGATATTTGATAGCATATTGTAAGTTACTGCAATTGGAGGCTCTCCCATTATTATGTATGTGTGTTCTGCAGGTGTTGCTTCAATAATGGCACTGTTTCCAGATTTAAATCCGTATCACTGGCCAGGGTGGTTTGTTAGTGCACTTGCCGTTGTCCATGCTACTGCAGTAATCTTCTGCTTTACAGAAATCCGTTCAGTGGCATGTGTTCGGAACAAATCCTCCTGTCCATCAAGATTGAAGTTGTCAGCACAACTCAGGAGTAAACAAAAAGTGCAATTTGCAGTATCCCTAGGAATGAGTACATGGTCTTTTCAAGTTTCTTAAATAGCTGATTGCACTAAAACAAAGACTGATGACCTCAGTACTGTAAATACTGATTTAAGCATGATATCACTGCAAAAAATAGGTGGTTGTTTTGACCAGTGTGTGTGCAGTTGCCTCAGTTGCATTACATGACTATAAACTGTCTTGGTATTCAAAATATATGTAAACATCAATTTATCTGATTGCATACATGAATAGGAGCTACTCTTCCATTACAGAAGTATAGTTACAAGGGCTGTGTAGGTGATTTTCCCTGTGAGATAAGGTATTATCATAAGGAGTATGATTGTCACATGCAATACACAGATATCATTCCTTATAGATATCCTACATGTACATACCTCTTGGGAGGTTGTAGTTACAAAATACCTATGTTGCAACTGAGGTAACCAGGCCACACCTTAATGTTTAAACAACCACCCATTTTTGCAGTGATAGTGTGAGTATATGACCATTCACCTCTATTTACAACTGTATCTGAGTAGGACACATGCATGCAGGATTCATTAGACATGGCATTCTCTTCGTGTGTTGTTTTCTTAACCATCAGTGCTACTTCTTCTTGTGTGCATGTAACTATGTAAGTGGACAATTATATGGCTTTCTCCATGCATTAATCCCACCTGTGTTGAGTGATAAATTTGGATTCAGTATCAAATATATCTCTAACTATCTTGTGGCAATATCTGCAGCCTACATTACAAGCAGTATCATTCAGTAAGTTATATTGTAATTATGTCCACCACATGTTGCATGTATGTAGTACTAAGTTGAGATACTATTATTTCTCTTCAAAGGTTAAGCGCCAAACTTTTTAAGATGGACAACAGAAATCTTCTCGGATTATTTATTCTCCTGGCTCTGGCTGGATCTATTTTAGCAGGCGACTGGCAATCTATTGGTCATGATCCCTGTTTCCGTGCTTCTCTTAACACACAAAGCAATAATACAGAGGATTTATGTTCAAATTTGACTATATCACAAGATGCCTGTGTCAGTAACTCTAGTCATCAGTGTTTCTGGAACCCTCAATCTCGTATCACTGGAGAATTCTGCAACACTTGCCTTGACACTTGTCTCAGCAAGCAAAAATCACAAAATATCTACCAACTTAGCCTCGGTGGGCTGCTGCTTGCTCTCTCAGGTCCACTTGGGTTTGTTGTTGTCTCTGCCATTACATCTGATATCACATCAGTGGAATCACAGGTGTATAGTTATTAATACAGACATTTACATGTTGGTATATACATGTAATTCCAGCCTCTGGCAGAGCAGCCAGGCATGTAAAATGTGTATACAGTGCTGTTGTTGGTTAACTAACCTGAAATAACTGTCTATTGTTACAATATAGTTTGGTATGGACACCCAGTTTCCATGTATCATATGTACTGGACTTATTGGCTATTTACACACTGTTTTTTATAGGGAGCAGCCTTGCCTTTTGTACTCATCAGTGAGACACTTGCTCGTGCAGTCACCCCATTTTGGTGTGAGTATCATACATGATGTTAATGCAGTAAAATCTCAACACAGAGTATTTTTTTAAATGTCTTCTGCAGTTGTGGAGACTTATGAGATGAATGACAAACGTACTGTCATTCCAATGGCCATCACTGCCAGTTTTGCTTTAGTGTTACTTCTCTCACTGGCAGCCCTCTACAAACATCTGGCTCCAGTACACAAATGTAAAGATAGTGAACCTGCAGTCTGTGCAACTTCAAATGCTACAGCAGTTATAGAAATGGATTCAGTGGCAGGTATATGTAGACGATTACTGGACATGGAGGAGTTATTGACCATTAATGAACTGCAAAATTCACATACGTATTATAGGCACATGAGAAGCATAATTTCCTCATTTGACTATAGTTGGCAACTTGAGCATTACACCACCATTACATTCCTATGATTACACTATTCTATATAGCTGTGCACTAGGTTGGCTGTGGATATTTATACATGATTTCCTCAACTGTCATCAACTTCTGGACCCTATGTCTATGGAACATGATATTTCAGTCCACACATTCCTCACTTTAATTTTGTATATAACTGGATGTGTTTCTGGGGAGACCCTGGCTAGGTTTTACTTCGACTTATTGAGAGCCTGGCTATAGGTTTTACTTTAACTTCAACTTACATCTAAAAAAGATTCTGCATGTGTGGATCTAGATATAGTGCTACTGACAAGAGTATTTGGGCCTCTGAAGCATTAATCAGAGGATGATTAAGCATTAATCAGAGGATGATTAATCATGGCGACTATAGTCATGGAGATTGCCTAACCTGTTCAGCTCCATTTACACATTCACTGTTGCTCTCTTCTATATTCAGCCCCTGATGTCAAACTCTCTGTTTCACAGCAAAATGAAATAGAACTATGATTAGTAGTAACTTCCTCTAGGTGGTCATTATTGTTGTGAATATGATATGCATGTTTGTTATCATACTGTTCTCACTACACATGCAAAATAATCGTTTTTTATTTGTCTGTATGACTCTATGTAGCGGTAGCAACAGCACGCCCATGCCATTAACCTTCAACATAAGCTCAGAACTCATGAACATATGGTCTGTGAGTGTTTTTGTACCCATTTTGACTTCTTTTCTATTTCCCATTAGCATGAGTGCTCACCTTTGTTTCCACACAAAATATATAGTTTCTCTCTCATGTATACACATATGTATACATGATTCCTAGACCAATAAAATCTTCATATATAGCACCTTTCTTGACCAAGAACAGCTAGGGCTACTAGTTGTTAGATGCCATTTCTTTGTTTGTTCACAGTTTCATGTGACCATTCACAGCTGCAGGGAGTGAAGCAATTTTACTTGCTTTTGCCACTGCCAACTCTGTGACATTTATGCATTTTTCAGCATAATATATGAACAAATAAAGCTGGCCTGATTACATTTGATCACCCTCATTGCACTGCATTCATACTAAATTTCTATGTATGTACTTTCCGGGTGCATTTCCAATGAATAGCACTAAAGTGCAAAACCCTCGGCGCGTTTAATGAGCTAGAGTAAGCGATCAATTTCCGGACGGATCTAATTTCGGACGCTTATTTCAACGTTACTGAAGGGCTAGAGAGTGTATAGATACCATCAATGGATAGACCTATACCACCAACTATTCTAGAAAAATAATCGCTTTTATCCGAGTTCTACAGCCGAAATGAAAAGGCGCTAAATTCACCGTCCGAAGACTGCAGTTTTCGGATGAAACTACCAATATTCGGACTTTTCGACCTGAGCACAGTATAGTTTGCGATAAAGAATTCAAACTGCACATAAAAAGAAGTATCACTTCTTTTGTATCAAATAACCTATAGGTAGGATGGTCTCGATTTTGCTTCTTTACACACAAATGCCACGAACACAAAGATATCACGTCATCAATTTACGGACGCTTAGTTTGGTTTACATTGATTATCTCTTACAGTATAAAGCGGAGTAAAATTTTAACAATTTTCGAAGATACTACTATCTACTCCAATTGTAATTATATTGCTTTCTCACGATTGTCCCAGATATGGGTTAAATATTTATTTTTATTATCAAAATCCAAAATATGAAAATGTAGCAAATTTGGTGAAAACAGCACGGATAGTTAGTGCAGGCCTAGTAAGATCCCTAGAAATTTTTAGACTGTAACTAGTCGTATGCTGTAGGTGTTACAGGAAAATATGTTCATACTGCGTCCGAAAATTGATGGCGTGACACTTCTCAGTTCGCGGCGTTTGCTTGTAAAAAGACTAGGTCGAAAAGATCCTAGCTATTGCTTGGTGAATAGGCAAGAGATAGTACTTTTTTCCATGAAGATCTCAATTCTTTTCCGCCAACTATTCTGTGCCCAGGTCGAAAAGTCCGAATATTGGTAGTTTCATCCGAAAACTGCGGTCTTCGGACGGTGAATTTAGCGCCTTCTCCTTCCGACTGTAGAACTCGGATAAAAGCGATTATTTTTCTAGAATAGTTGGTGGTATAGTTCTATCCATTGATGATATCTACACACTCTCTAGCCCTTCAGTAACGTTGAAATAAGCGTCCGAAATTAGATCCGTCCGGAAATTGATCGCTTACTCTATAATAACATGGGAACCCCACCTCCCGTCTAATGAAAGTATATGGAAAATAGCGAAGAACTGGCCAGCCACAGAGAAGGCTTGAGAGGCACGTTGTATTTATATTTCAGGTAGCGTTTAGTACCCTGTCAGGCTTTTGAACAACAATCGCCTTTCTCAAACGCATATTACCATCGCTCTCATAAAAACTGCACGTAGCCCTTTTCCGCATGCTTACTGACGTAACATGAAAGCGAAAAACTTGCCCAGCCACAGATCAGGAGGCTTGAGAAGCGCGCTATACATTAGCTCACAGTTAAAGATTAGTTGTTTAAGATGACCTTCCCTAGTCAAGGTAATATCTTTACTAAAGTATTATGTTGATGGAACCACAGTGACTGTCTTTGCGATTACAAACTCTATAGCTAATCCTGTTCTTGGACATTGGACAAGCTGTGATTATGAAGTAAATAGCCCTGGTACTATATAGGCATTCCCTTTGATCTTAGTAGCAGTATAATTTTAAGCCATATCACTGCCAATGAGCATATACACACTACTTGTGGGCTATCCTAACACCACTTATCATGACATGGCAGCCTAGCAGCTATATAGCAGCCATACAAATCAAATCACTGCGCCTGCTGCTAGAGTCCACTAACTGCAACAGGTTCACTATATATATGCTTGTATGCATGGTTTAACTCTCATGCATT
This sequence comes from Theonella swinhoei, assembly GCA_963970385.1. Lineage (NCBI taxonomy): Eukaryota > Metazoa > Porifera > Demospongiae > Tetractinellida > Theonellidae > Theonella > Theonella swinhoei. The sequence continues at coordinate 3,775,970 of OZ019955.1, read as the reverse complement.
TTCTAGTAACTAAGGGTTTGCCCATGTGATCATGTATAATACAATGTAGGTGTTAAGGTTTTGTGGTCACAAACAACAGCTGGAGTAGTAGTTCTTGAGGTTCATTTCATCATCACCACACCTCACCTGACTACTGCAAACCTATGTAGTGGTTGATGTTTGATTATCAGTGGGCAGCTGTTTTGTGAAGCACACACAATTACTGATAGCTTGAAGCTCTGTGTGCAGCTATCTGATTGAAATTCCATGTGTGTAGTGTGAAGCTTTGGAAATTGCTCTGTGCTTGCATGCATGGTTCTTCCACTGCTGGAGTCTCATATATTGTCTAGTAAAGTAGCTATTGATTATATACAGATGTATATAGGTGTGGAGGTTATGTGGTCACAAACAATAGCTGGAGAAGTGTGTATGGCTCATAATATATATGAAAGGGAGTTCTGTTCTTGTGGTTATAGCTACTATCATCATCACCAAACCTCACCTGAACATCATGCCATATGCCGTCATATTCTCGATCCGCTGAGTTCAGAGCGTTTCCGAGTGCTCAGACAATGCCCAGCCCAAAGCGTTAATGCTGAGCATTGGTCTTGGAACAGAAATATGCAGAAGAACAAGAGTGCCTTTACATAAAAAACGGTTGTATATATGCATGTGGTTAATGAAAAGTGGCTGTATATATCATGGAACAGGCAGAATTGATTCCGAGATCATTTGCAAGGGGGATACTGAATTCAATGTGGGGTGCAGTAAGGGAGGAAGATGGGGATTTGCTATCTAATTTTGCAAGTAGTGGAGACTATTCAAACAAATACACTCATTTTAAGAAATAATTATATACTTATGTTGAGTGCTAGCAGGATACTCTGCTTACAGCCCACCAGACTCAAAGTTGATGTTTCCTCCCATTAGAGATGGACTTGCTCACTCATTACAATAGTGTAATAGGCTCATCACATGATCATACTCTTTACATGGTATACAGAAATAAAATACAAATATTGACTTTCATATCATGATGCATGAGTTAGTACAGACAACCAGATATATGTGGTACTGGTACAACTATTTGTTTTGTTACATTGTCACATGTAATATACTCTTGTGTATATGCATTGGGAATGGTGAGTGCAGATTAGAGAAGGGTATTTATTCTATAGCAAAAAACAGTAGCTAAACAATAAAGTTAGGTAGCTACTACTATACATTGCTACTCTAGTGCTATAGTTACTGCACACTCACTCTGCTGTAAATGTCATTGTACTACGGAGAGTAGCATCAAATTGCTGAGGATCATCAGGGTTAGGGGCAACCTGCACAGTACCAATGTTTTGTCCATGACCAAGAACTCGATTATAGAGTTTGTAGTTAAAAACAAAGACAGTGGTTCCAGCAATATTTACTTGTGTGGTAGGGGTATCAGTTTGAAGTTGAATAATTATTGGGCTCTGTTTACACGCATCAATGTTGTACAACCCATACAGTAGTGTGCTTTCGGTTCCAACAAGTTTTCCTTCAGCTCCACCATAGCTGCCATACAGGATCTGTTCACCTGAGAAACTGACTTCAAATCCTCCAGCACGCAGGGAGTAACAAGTCGAATGAGTCATTCCACTCCGGATCCAGTGGCTAACTGTCACAATGAAGTTTACTTTTTCTGGTGGAATAAAAACTGTGTTCATCGTTGCATTCTGAAAGAAACGTTGATTTTGCTCATTCGGAATTGAGTTTGAGAAATCCAGACCATATTCATTGTTGAAGAAATGAATTGCATCATCTGTAACATGCTGTATAGTTGCCTCCCTGAATTTCATAATTGTTTTAAAAAACGTCAGCTCGTGGTCAGGAATAAGTATGCGTGCACGTGGAGCATCAAACGTTTGATCAATAGAGGCAGTGATTACAGCTGAGAAATGATCAGAGGGACATGTTTGACACACGACTGCTAGACCTGACACTGCCAAAATGAGAAGTTGAATCCAGACCTTCATTTCTCAGAAACCAACTCGCACAATTGTGTACACGTTAGAGCAATTTTCAATCACTGCAAACTGCCGTACTAATGCTACATTTTATAGCCTTCTGCCCAGGCCGTTTCCGGGGGAGGACATTCAGGAAAAACTTTTATGCGTACACCGGATTTCAGGTCCGTTGTCCCAGGCTGCCGCGCATGCGCATCAACTGCCAGTGTTATTCCTCGGCTTGGCAGTTGGAACGTTTTTGTATTCAGTGGTGAATCGCCCTTAGTAGGTTGAGCAGCCCTTTTACAATATATACTTACTAACAACCTATGATATCTGCCTGTAGATGAGAGCAAATACGGTTAGCCTAATGCGCATGTGCAGCCATCAATGGAAAAACGAACGACAAAGGACCTGAAATCCGTTATATGGCATATGCGCAACTAGTGTGTGTGCGCGCGCTGGCAGAGAGCAACACACTTTACGCGTATGCAGTGGGAGTAGCACAAGAATCGTCAATACATCGTTATGTAGTACTAAGCGCTAGTTGCTATACGTCGAGTCAACACATGCCAGTTCACTCGTCCCTACATTTTATTCCGTGGGGTTACGCATGTTGTTATTGTTGCATGCAATTATTCCTTGTCTGCATACATGAATAGTAATTGCAATTCATCTTTGTGGTAGCTAGCGTGAACTCTGAACTTCGAAATATATATACAATGTTGTAACTCTGCCATTATCGTGCATGCACAATTTCCACGTAGCATTTCCTGCATACATAAGTTGTGTATGGTCATATTATTATTAGTTGATCACTGTGCACCACTCCAGTCATTACAATCTTGTTTCCTTAATTTTTGGCACTACCATCCCTACATCTTTCAACATTATGAAATGTTTTACACTTGTATCCCTGTAGCAGTGCTTTACCATCCCTACTTGTTTACATTTTGATTTTACTTGTTTCATTGTTCTACTATAATATGAACCCCACTCTCTTCTACTACAGCGGGCGCGTGCTTGAGAATGCACGCGCGCGGAACAATTAGAAAATGGCTTCCAACAACAATGAACAAATAAGGAAGTTCTCACCACCAAACCTCACCTGAAGATCATGTCATATGCCGTCATATTCTCGATCCGCTGAGTTCAGAGCATTTCCGAGTGCTCAGTCGATGCCCAGCCCAAAGCGGTAGCTAATGATCACATGGGCAAACCCTTAGTTACGAAGATTCTCTTGGTCAAGGATCACACACGAAAGTGAAAGGAGTCGTTTCATGCAAAAACCAAGGAGAGTAGTTGTGCCACTTTGCGGTAGGCCAGTTCAACTGAAGAAGAAGAAGATATGAACAAAAGGGGGGGTTGTGGCCAATTCCGTATAAGTCATTGTAGCTGCGTACTTTGAGGGTCTTAGCGGGTACAGAATCACTCGTAGAGTACATGTATGGTGTCTAAAAGGGTTTGTAACTGCCGTGTTTGGGAGTTCTGAGCCATTCTATTTTGGAAAATGGGCGTGTCCTGTCGGCGCCATCCCTACATAGAGAGTTTACCGACTCTGATAGAACCATGCCAGCTGAACGACTAAGTGGGCTCGCTACGGCTCGCACAATAAGGATATTCTTCATTTTCACTTTCAATTTGAAGTTGGTTTCACTTTAATTATATCAAGGTAAAGGATGTGTGAAAAAAACAGTATACAAAATTGCTGATGCAAGATGTGCTTTAAATGTGCTTTTCACATTTTTGCCATGCTTTCATCATCTTCTTCTTGAATCAGTGTAAATCAATAACCATAAAAGCAATGAACTTGAATCTTTGCATGTGGAAATATATCATTACAAACTGGGGAATAGAGGTATAATTAACCCTTAATTGTAGTTCATGTACTATCTCTCCCTGCAGTGTATTATGAATGAGGATAACTAATGAGCAAAACTCGGCAACCTTGGTAACCATCAACCTGAAAGTCAGTATGTGCAGAGATAACAAAACCATATGTTTACTGTCTCTTAAGCTCTGAATGCCACAGTGCATTGCACTCTGTAGTCACCGACCAAGGCTGACTAGGAGCCATTCTGCATTGAACCAGCAACTAATTAATCCCGCTCACACAGTGCAGTGCTAACTTAGTTAGGATTGCTCCCACTTACCAGCAATGCTTTGCATTATAAGAACAAAGCATCCAAAATTACGATTGTGTCTAAGCGTAAAGCAAAAAACGGTAAAGGTATATATATCCAGTATTCAAAGCTACTTCTATACATTGCTACTCTGTCAATCTGGAGTGCTATATTTACTTCACACTCACTCTGCTGAAAATGTCATTGTATTATGGATAGTAACATCAAACCACCTTGGATCATTAGGGTTAGGGACAACCCGCATAGTACCAATGGCTCGTCCATGACCAAGAACTTGATTATAGAGTTTGTAGTTAAAAACAAAGACATTAGTTCCAGCAACATTTATACTTGTGTGGAAGGGGTAGTAGTTTGAAATTGAATAATTATTGGGCTCTGTTTACACACATCAATGTTGTAAAACCCATACACAAGTATGCTTTCGGTTCCAACAAGCTTTCCTTCAGCTCCACCATAGTTGCCATACAGTATTTGTTTACTTGAGAAACTGACTTGAAATCCTCCGACACGCCTGGAGTAGCAAGTCGAATGAGTCATACCACTCTGGATCCAGCGGATAACTGTCACAATGATGTTTACTTTCTCTGGTGGAAGGAAAACTGGGTTCATTGTTGCATTCTGAAAGAAACGTTGATTTTGCTCATTCGGAATTGAGTTTGAGAAGTCCAGACCATATTCATTGTTGAAGAAATGAATTGCATCCTCTGTAACGTGCTGTATGGTTGCCTCCCTGAATTTCATGATTGTTTTAAAAAACATTACCTCAGGGTCAAACATTAATAAAAGTGGATCATCAAAAGTTTGATCAAGAGTAGCAGTGATTAGAGCTGAGAAATGATCAGAGGGACATGTTTGAGACACGACTGCTAGACTTGACACTGCAAAAATGAGAAGTTGAATCCAGAACTTCATCTCATAATGACATTCTATTTCAGAAACCAGCTCGCACGATACACGTTAGAGAAATTTGCAAACTGCCGTACTATTGCTGGTACAGAAAAAAACTTGATACTAGCCTCCTGTTTCCAGTAGAAGAAACGTATGCGCAATGAGTGTGCGTGCGCGCGCACACACACTTCATGGCTTCGACATCTACTTGTACTGTAACAAATACACGCAATGTCCTAGCAGGGTCGGGTTTGCCAGTGGCGGATCTAGGGGGGTTTCAGAGGTTTCCACTGAAACCCCCTTTTGCAGCGACTGTATAATAGCTCACATCTTACGAACACGCGCGCAGCTGACTTACTGTCGATTTCATGCTAGTTATGCGTCCCGTCGTGCGAGCGTGCGTTAGCGCTAACACGCTATTATTTACGGAAGATAGACGCTTCGTGCATTGATACGCTAGATAGTTGTGTACCCTTGATTGAGCGGCGTGTTGATTTGGCGATGCCGTGTTGCAAGTGCAACAGGACAGGCACTTGTAAAGGGTGTGCTTGTGCAAAGGCCGGTCTTCCCTGCACAAGCTGCCTGCCCAGTAGGCTTGGTTCCTGTGTGAACAGCCAGCAGATGCGGACTACTCGAATTCCAGTTAATGCGCCCCTTGCCGCCCAACTTTCTGATGTGCCCCCCACGACTGAGACTCTCCTGCCCACCGAAGAGGACAGCCCTGCTGATGGTGACAGTCATGACGACCTCCTCGCACCAACGCAGCCACTAGGAGTTCCAGATACTACCATCCAAGAGCTACCTTGTCCTTCACCTATGGCCGAAGCCCACTTCACGTGGGGACCAATGGAGGTCAGTTCTGAACGGTACATAAACTCTGTTAAAATAGCTTACTCTGAAGTTGTGCATTGGAGACGCAACATTTTTTCCGTCCCTTCTGGTAAAGCTGGTAGAGCTTTTGTCAGTGAGATGGCCGGGCTGTTTCGATGCTATGCAGAAGGGTCAGCACTTGAGTCCATCGCTATCACAGCAGCAATGATTCTGCCTCAACTGTTGCTACAAAAGCCCACTCCAAAATCAAAAGCTCGTGAACATGCAAGCTGTTTGGAGCGGCGACTCCAATGCTGGAGAGCTGGAGACATCGAATCCCTCTTGAACGAAGGAAGAACTATCCAGAGCAGGTTACCCAAAGCTCCACCACATGCTATTAATCAGGAGTCCACCGCCAGAGCTTTTTCAAAGCTAATGTTTCAGGGGAAAACAAAAACAGCTCTTCGCCTTATCACAGAACAGAATGTTGGCAGTGTTTTACAACTTGACAGCAATGTTAGTGGTGGTGTGGGTACGGTCCGTGATGCATTGCTGTCAAAGCATCCTCCCGGGCGTCCAGCATCAATAAGTTCATTGTACAACACTACAACAGAACCACCTGATGTTCATCCTGTTGTGTTTGAAGCCATAGATGCTACCACTATCAAGACAGCTGCACTACGCACAGATGGTGCAGCCGGGCCATCTGGTATTGATGCTCGTGGCTGGAGAAGATTGTGCGCTTCATTTCACTCTGCCTCAACCGACCTGTGCCAATCTTTGGCCCTTCTAGCCAGGAGACTCTGCTCCCAATTCGTCCATCCAGATGGTCTCAGTGCACTTCTTGCCTGTCGGCTAATTGCTCTGGATAAAAATCCAGGAGTCCGTCCAATTGGGGTTGGAGAAATTTCTCGACGTATCATTGCCAAAGCAGTGCTATCCATAATTGGGGGGGATATCCAGGAGGCAGCAGGTTCCATTCAGCTATGTTCTGGACAGACCTCTGGCATTGAAGCAGCAGTTCATGCGATGAAAGAGGCTTATGAAGATGACGCCGTTGAAGCAGTGTTACTTGTTGATGCTAAGAATGCTTTTAACTGCCTTAACCGTGAGGCTGCATTACGAAACATCCGATACCTTTGCCCCCCTCTTGCTACCATACTCATTAATACATACAGGAAACCGTCTAATTTATATATGGATGGGAACACTCTGCTCTCCCAGGAAGGAACTACTCAGGGGGACCCAATGGCCATGGCCATGTATGCTGTCGGCATCATCCCTCTGATAAGGAAAGTAAGCTGTGATGTGAAGCAGGTATGGTATGCCGATGATGCGACTGCTGCTGGTCAGCTGAAATCCCTGAAACAATGGTGGAACAATCTGGTCAGTTTGGGTCCAGATTTTGGTTACTTTGTAAACCCCTCCAAGACTTCTCTAATTGTCAAAGAACACCATCTGGCTGAGGCAACGAAATATTTTCAAAACACAAATATTTGTATCACCACGGAAGGTAAACAGCACCTGGGAGCAGCCTTAGGAACAGAATCCTTCATCCATGGCTATGTTGGGAGAAAGGTGCAGCAATGGATCGAGGAAGTCAAACATCTATCTGCGATTGCCCACACTCAGCCTCATGCAGCATACTCGGCCTTCATTCGTGGTTTGTCCAGTAAATGGACATATATTTCCAGAACAATTCCAGACATACAGGAGGTACTTCAACCCCTAGAGGATGCCATTCGTTGTTCCTTCATACCAACCCTCACAGGGAGACCTCCTCCAAACGATCTTGAGAGGAACCTGTTTGCATTGCCCTGCCAACTCGGAGGATTGGGAATAACTAACCCTGCAAAAGCCTCAACATCAGAATATAGAGCCTCGCAGCAAGTCACCAAACCCCTCTCCAATTCGATACTGCAGCAGAACCCTCAATACTCATTTGACACGCTTGAGGCCCAGCTAGTAGCTAAATCTAACCTTCGGACATTAAAGAAGCAGGTACAATCAAATGAAGCTTCAAATCTTAAATCTTGCCTCCCAGTTCCTCTACAGTATTCAATGAGTCTGGCTCAAGAAAGTGGTGCATCCAATTGGTTGACTGCTCTGCCAATAGAGGACTTTGGCTTTACCCTGCATAAGGGAGCCTTTCGGGATGCACTAGCTCTCCGCTACGGATGGTGCCCTACCAAAGTTCCATCTCATTGTGCCTGTGGTCAGCCATTTTCTGTTTCACATGCCCTCTCTTGCCACATGGGAGGATACCCATCAATTAGGCACAACGAAATAAGAGATCTCACAGCCGATCTTCTTTCCGTAGTTTGCCATGGTGTTTCTACTGAACCACACCTTCAACCAGTTGATGGTGAGGTCTTGAGAGGTGCCTCTGCCAACAACAGCGATGGGGCTCGTTTGGATATCTCTGCAAGCGGATTTTGGGGTGGAAGGTTTGAGCGAGCATTTTTTGACGTCAGGGTCTTTAATCCTCACGCTCCCACAAATCGTCGACTTCAACCTGCTGCATGCTATCGTCATCATGAGAACATTAAGAAACGTGCCTATGAACAAAGGGTCAGAGAAATTGAACAAGCCTCATTTGTACCCCTTGTCATGTCTATCACTGGTGGGTTAGGTCGCATCGCCACTACAATGTATAAGCGTCTAGCTTCAATGCTGTCTTCAAAATGGAACCAGCCCTACTCCACCACTATGGGCTGGCTTCGCTGCCGCCTCTCCTTTGCACTTCTCCGCTCTTCCATCACGGCCATCAGGGGTGCTCGTTCCTCCTCACATCGTGTCTCAGACTCCATTGCAGTTGACCTGGTGACCACAGAGTCACAGGTATCAACAGCACTGTGAACTGTTTTCTCCTCACTTGATATCACTTCAACTTTTTATGTATATACATATATTTTTATCTCACTTCAGCTTTTTCCTTTGTATGTATAATTGATACGCTACCGCAAAAAAAAAAAAAAAAAAAAAAAAAAAAAAAATTTTTACGGAAGCCTATCGCCTACGCAGCGCTTATCGATGCCAAATCAACTGAGAAGGGTTAGACCTTCGTGTACGCACGCAGACGTAACAACAGATTGTCAATCGCGCGCGCGTTCATATTATGATGTAATTAACTGGGTGTGGCTTCAAAACTCGCGCGACGTGTTACCCCCTTTGCAAAATCCTAGATCCGACACTGCTTGCTCATGCGCAAGAATAATTGATTACTCCACCACGCGATTTTAAATTAGAGCTTCCGGTATACCACAAAGCTCTAGATCTGATAACGTATATCTATCTATATAGGAAGATATAGGCATGTACATTAAATTTTACAACTTGACCATGGGCAAACAAGCTGTTAAAATTATGCTACTTCTGTCTGTCTGTCTGTCTGTCTGTCTGTCTGTCTGTCTGTCTGTCTGTCTGTCTCACCTGCACAGTGCACACAATGTGCAAACAGAAGTTACATCTAATCACTCTCATTTCATACTAAATTGTCAATGAATGAGTATGATACAGTGATAAGAAGAGTTAACGATTCTTTTAACTCTGGATCTAGCGGTTAACTCTCAAAATAACTGATCATGTTTGGGTGTTGTATCCAGATTGTGTAAAAGTAGAATAGCTATATAAATCACTGTAGATACTAGTATGCAGTGAAGTAAAGAATCATTAACTCTTCTTTATTGCCCTGGTACTACATAGGTATTTCCTTTGATCTTGGTAGCAGTATATTTAAGCCATATCACTGCCAAAACCTCAGCTGAAGATAAACACACTGCTTGTGGACTATTTTATCATGGTATGGCAGCCTAGCAGCTAGCAGACATACAAAATCATAGCGCTGCACCGATATATTTAGTATTAAACCGCAAACAGGAGGGTATTTTCACGTGTGGGGTAAGTGGCACCTGCTTTTCACATAGGTCTACTGAACAATCGCTCTGTTGCCAGACTGTATACATAGCGCCAGCGCGAAATATTTGCTGAAGAATCATTAACTCTTCTTATCACTGTGTATCATACTCATTCATTGACAATTTAGTATGAAATGAGAGTGATCAGATGTAACTTATGTTTGCACATTGTGTGCACTGTGCAGGTGAGACAGACAGACAGACAGACAGACAGACAGACAGACAGACAGACAGACAGACAGACAGAAGTAACATAATTTTAACAGCTTGTTTGCCCATGGTCAAGTTAATGTACATGCCTATATCTTCCTATATAGATAGATATACGTTATCAGATCTAGAGCTTTGTGGTATACCGGAAGCTCTAATTTAAAATCGCGTGGTGGGGTAATCAATTATTCTTGCGCATGAGCAAGCCCGACCCTGCTAAGACATTGCGTGTATTTGTTACAGTACAAGTAGATGTTGAGGCCATGAAGTATGTGTGCGCGCGCACGCACACTAATTGCGCATACGTTTCTTCTACTGGAAACAGGAGGCTAGTATCAAGTTTGTTTCTGTACCAGCAATAGTACGGCAGTTTGCAAATTTCTCTAACGTGTATCGTGCGAGCTGGTTTCTGAAATAGAATGAGATGAAGTTCTGGATTCAACTTCTCATTTTGGCAGTGTCAAGTCTAGCAGTTGTGTCTCAAACATGTCCCTCTGATCATTTCTCGGCTCTAATCACTCTTACTCTTGATCAAACCTTTGATGATCCACTTTTATTAATGTTTGACCCTGAGGTAATGTTTTTTAAAACAATCATGAAATTCAGGGAGGCCACTATACAGCATGTTACAGAGGATGCAATTCATTTCTTTAACAACCAATATGGTCTGGACTTCTCAAACTCAATTCCGAATGAGCAAAATCAACGTTTCTTTCAGAATGCAACGATGAACCCAGTTTTTGTTCCACCAGAAAAAGTAAACTTCATTGTGACAGTTAACCGCTGGATCCAGAGTGGTATGACTCATTCGACTTGTTACTCCCTGCGTGCTGGAGGATTTGAAGTCAGTTTCTCAAGTAAACAAATACTGTATGGCAACTATGGTGGAGCTGAAGGAAAGCTTGTTGGAACCGAAAACATACTAGTGTATGGGTTTTACAACATTGATGTGTGTAAACAGAGCCCAATAATTATTCAATTTCAAACTACTACCCCTTCCACGCAAGTAAATGTTGCTGGAACCACTGTCTTTGTTTTTAACTACAAACTCTATAATCAAGTTCTTGGTCACGGACAAGCCATTGGTACTATGTGGGTTGTCCCTAACCCTGATGATCCAAGGCAGTTGGATGTTACTATCCGTAATACAATGACATTTTCAGCAGAGTGAGTGTGAAGTAACTATAGCACTCCAGATTGACAGAGTAGCAATGTATAGAAGTAGCTTTGAATACTGGATATATACCTTTACTGTTTTTTGCTATATATGGTTAGGCACAACTGTAATTTCAGATGCTTTGTTCATATAATGCAAAGCATTGTTGGTGAGTGGGAGCAATCCAAACTAAGTTAGCACTGTTTGTGAGCGGAGAAAATGGAGGATTAGTTGCTGGTTAGGTGCAATGCAGAATGGAGCCTTGGTGGGTGAGTACATGCAGAGCGCGATGCACTGTGGCATTCAGAGCTTAAGATTAACAATAGATAGTAAGGGTTAGCAACATATGGTTTTGTTATGTTGCTACTAGTGAAATGCTACGCATTGTTGGCGAGTGGGCCGGAGAGTGCTCACGCAAAATTAGAAACACGTACAACATTATGGTGTGTACAGTGTGGGTTACACATACATATATATATATACAGATATATAGAGAAAGTCGCCCGTTCACATCACTAGGAAGGCTCACTACGCTCGCCAATTAACAATGATATCTCTGCACATGCTGACTTTCAGGTTGATGGTTACCATGGTTGCTGAGCTTTGATCATTAGTTATCCTCTTTCATAATACACTGCAGGGAGAGATAACAATCAGCAGTACATGAACTACAATGGGTTAACAGAGAGGTTATACCTATTTTCCCCAGTTCATAATGATACATTTCCACATGCAAAACACCGGCATCTATGATTTCTTCAATGGAGACAGTGAGTTCTGAGTGATAGGAGAGGAAATGGGAGCACAGTGACTCTGTATCCAGAGAGATGTTGCGGTTGGGAACAGGGCACAAATTGTATGAGAGTGGAGGGAGAGAAGTTTCAATAAAGCTTGGATACAAGTAATACCAAAAACTCCTCGCTCTAGAGCCAGGTCCCAAAGCTTTGGCCAGCTAACCTCTTGGCTGGAGGCAATTTTATGCATCAAAAACTGAGAGAGGTGAGAGGAAGCATCATTTAGTAGTAGAGTGAAGTCAAGCAGGAGAATGTCCTTTTTTTATCGAGGAGAAATGTACACTGTTGAGATAAAGTTTGAGTCAAGTGTAGATTCAAGGAATCTGCATTGTCGGACTAATAGTAGAGACTCTACATCTGAGACAGCGAGGGAGCGGAAAGATTGAGCACTGAGAGAGAGATCACCTGTGACAGTCTTTAGCAGAAAGTTAAGCTTGATGATGAGAATGCGGGCTCTCATAGATGGCCAATGGAGTGCCATGCGGACTATGTAATTGGTGGTGTTTCTGTGAAGATGGAAGATTCATTTGGCCAGCTCTGCTTGAAAAGACTCAGGCTTGGCCAGCAGACTGTTGTTGAGAATCCACGACTCAGGTCCATACAGAAGGTATGGTAGAACGCAGTGTTCGATTATATTCTTTGAGGAGAGAGGATTGAGCTTGCCATGAAAAACTCCACTGCCTCTGGCGAAGAAAGCTCTCCTAGCATGTTGTTATTCACCCACTTCATGCATGACATGTGCGTATGCGCATGCGCTATTTTTTAGTGTTAATTGTACAATTCAAAGTACACTAGGCAGAGAAGAGAGGCTAGGTGTTAATTGTACAAAGTACACTAGGCAGAGAAGAGAGCTAGTTTATAGCAGAGAAGAGAGCTAGTCTCTATTATAGGCGTGGATTGTACAAAGTACACTGAAAAAAGGAAAGCAGTTACAGTTACATTTACTGATAGCAGGTACATGTTACCACAGTAAAAGCCAGTCGCATACAACTCATTGTACGGATGGTGTGTTTTACTCAGCATCTGGCCCTTGGCCTTCAGCTGTGTAAATCATACATAAACCTATACTATACTACACTGTGTGTGATACCATCCCAGAAGTGTAGTGGTACAGCCACTAGCTACATAGGTCTGCATATGACATGATGTTAAGGTGCATGGGGTTTAGTGGTGATAGTAGGTACAACCACAAGAACAGAACTCCCTTTCATATATATATAAGCTATACACACTTCTCCAGCTGTTGTTTGTGACCACATAACCTCCACACCTATATACATCTGTGTATAATCAATAGCTACCTAACTAGACAATATATGAGACTCCAATTGTGGAAGAACCATGCATACAAGTGCAGAGCAATTTCTAAAGCTTCACACTATACAAATGGAATTTCAATCAGACAGCTGCACACAGAGCTTCAAGCTATCAGTAATTGTGTGTGCTTCACAAAACAGCTGCCCACTGATAATTAATAACAAACATCAACCGCTACATAGGTTTGCAGTAGTCATGTGACGTATGGTGGTAATGAATTACAACCTCAAGAACTACTTCTCCAGCTGTTGTTTGTGACCACATGTACAAAACCTTAACACCTACATTTGTGGTATACATGATCACATGAGCAAACCCTTAGTTACTAGACAATGCATGAGAGGAAAACCATGCATACTAGCCCAGAGCAATTTCAAACACTAAAAGTTGCAGATGGAGTTTCAAACAGCAGCACATAGAGCTTCAAGCTAATTGTTAAGTTCACCTGAGCTGCATCAGCGAACTGGTGCACACCACTCAGTTAAGAAATAAGTTATTCAAATGAGGATGTAAGGATGGCAGTGCCGAAACTGTTTCATGCAAAAATGGAGGGTAACGCGTGGGGGAGTGGCACTGAGGTGTTTATAGGACGCGCGCGCTGCCTTTAAACAGCTGCCATGCAGCGATTGTTCAGACCTACCGGAAGCAGGTGCCACTCCCCCCACGCGTCTACCCACGTCTACCTCACGTGATGTTTCAGACCAGGTCTTCCGCTTCTGTCCCGCACGCGCAACGCCCGGGGAGGCCTGGGAACGATGCTAATGAACCTGTTGAGGTTAGTAGAATATACCAGTAGGCACAGCGCTTTGATTTGTATGGCTGCTATATAGCTGCTAGGCTGCCATACCATGATAAGGGTTGTTACAAGAGACCACAAGCTGCAGTGTGTATATGCTCAGCTTTGGCAGTGATATGGCTTAAATATACCGCTACCAAGATCAAAGGGAATACCTATATAGTACCAGGGCTATTACTTCACAGTTTGTCCAATGACCAAGAACAGGATTATAGAGTTTGTAATCACAAAGACAGTCACTGTGGTTCAATCAACATATACTTTCATATTTGGTGTGCAAGCAGATAAAATAAACAGTTACCTGCTGGATCCAGAGATGTGGTAGCTATTATGCATTCATTGGCAATTAACTTGCTACTTCATGCCTCAGAGAATTTCAAATGGATAAATTATACCTGCTACCTCTGATTATCTGTCTCTCTGTCAGGATTGACACAATGTGCAAAACACATAATGTTGGCTGTGCACTGCATTCATCTTATGTTTGCACTTTGCAATTGCTTTTCTTTAATAGCTATATATATATAAGAAAAATTATGCTGACCATGTGCACTGCATTGTATAATGCACACAAGAACTTGACATTAATATATGGTGCATGGATCATCCATAGAAGATGTCTATATAGCACTAATTCCTCTGTACTTTACTCATTTTGAATTAGTTGTTGGACACAAAGATGCAACTGCATGCACATGAGAAACCAATTGCAAGAGTCAACAACAATATATACTTCAAAACATAGGTTATCCGAGATATTAAAAAATTACCACTTCACTGTACAGTGAGTGAATCATTAGAGTAAGCCAATTATTAACCCTCGGCGCGCATGCACAGGAGGGTTACTGTAGTTGGGTCTGTGTGTGTGTGTGTGTGTGTGTGTGTGTGTGTGTGTGTGTGTGTGTGTGTGTGTGTGTGTGTGTGCGTGCGCGATTGTTAGATGTACAGCGAAGCACCAGCTGTTACTGCATGAGGGAGTACAAGCATGCGTACTGCTTCGGTCAAAGCTATAGCGCTTTCAGCAGTGTACAGAGCCAACTTGAGTTTCAATAGGCACGTGCCCTTTCCGACATTCGCGCACGCGCGTTATGCAGGATTCGCGCACGCGCGGACGCCGAGGGCTCTGCACTCATTATTGTGCATTCATTACCCCGCGGCTGCGCATGCGCAGAGCGGGTTGTTCTGTCAGTCGTCAAAAAATATTGAAATCCGTCCTCTACGCACAGTATACGGCTTTAAAGAACATTGGAATAAGAGAAAAACGTATTCTCTTCTCTTTCTGGGTGCCGGTTTCGTCCACATGGCTCTTTCTCGGGAGTGAATGAGGGTAATCAAAAGTAATCAAGCCAGCTATAATATTATGTTTGCACATTGTGTGCACTGTTGAGGTAAGACAGACAGACAGACAGACAGGCAGGCAGATGGACAGACGGAGAGACAGACAGACAGACAGACAGACAGACGGACGGACGGACGGATGGACAGAGACAGACAGACAGACAGAAGTAGCATAAGAATAGCTTTGTTTGCCCATGGTCAAGTTATAAAGTTTAATGCATTTGACCATATGCCTATTTGTTCTTACGTTAGATTTAACAGTGGTACCAGAATCAATTTTTCTTGCGCATGAGCAAGTCCGCCCTGTCTGTCCGTCTGTCCCCGTCTGTCCTCCCTACCTGTAGTATGTGTGTGAGTGGGTGGGATGGGGGAGAGGAGGGAGGGAGTGGTGGCATATCTCCCCTGCATGAAAAGAGATTCTGCAAGTGTGGATCTAGATATAATAATAATAATAATAATTTTATTGACAAGGTAAGCCAGGAGGCCTATTAGTCATATATAAAAATAAATAAACACAGAAATTAATTACAGCTTCATTATTAAGTTTTGACGTAACTTAAAAGCAGCATATATATATTTAGCAAGGATTATCATCTGATTGCTGTTTTCTTTAGCTTTGATCCACAAAATTCTCCATTTCTCTTCTGATGTCAGATGTTTGTATGTTGTGAGGGGAAATGTGGTTGTGAATAACTTATATTCAGGCAATCCTTTGTATGCTATACATTGAAACAGGAAATGGGTCTCATTCTCTATTGCGTTGTCTTTGCAAAATATGCATGTTCTTTCCTCAACTGGGACTGCATGTGGTTTGTGATATCTACCAGTTTCTATATATAAAGGGTGGCAACTTAGACGCAACTTTGTTACTGCAGATCTTAAATGTGGGGGTAAGTCTAAATATTTCTCTCTTCTAAAATCTGTTTTGCATAATTTGAATGTTCTTAATTTTCCAGTAGTTTGTTCCAGTAAGCTTGACCATTCCTGTAGGAACTGGTCACACAAAACTTGATGGACTTCTTTCTCAGCAAGGTGAGTATCAGTAGGTATAGGGGTATCCCACCAATAGGGGACTCCGCTTTTGTTCAGAATGTTTTGTACATTTCTTGCCCATCTTAATGATTCAAATCGTTGTATTGTGTAACAATCGTATAAAAGAGGTGACCAATCTTTGCACTTTGTAAGTTTAGACCAGAATTTAATTACTCTGGTATATCTTTTTACATTTAGTGGAAATCTTCCCAGCTCTCCATAAACTCCTAAGTTGGTAGCAGAAATAGGAACATTCAATACAAATTTACAGAACTGTCTGTGTATTTTCTCTAGTTCAGGACAAGACATCCACCCCCAGATCTCGCAGCCATATTCCAGTATTGGTACTACTAGGACATTAAAAATATGGGTCAACAATATTGGAGGAGGGTATCTCAATTTGGCTGTCTGTGTCCTCATTGTGAAAAGAACCTTTTTTGCTTGTCCAGCAAGTGTTGATACAGCTGTGTTAAAAGTTCCATTATCAGAGAATATGATACCCAGATATTTGAACTTACTCACAATTTCTAATTGCATATTATTGATGTTAAATTGATATGCGGTAGCTGACTGGTGTCTAGATGCATTGAATATAAGAACTTTTGATTTTGTTGCATTGACTCTTAAATCCCAACTTGAGCAATAGGCTTCCAGCACAGATAACGAATGTTGAAGATCCTTGTTTGTATCTGAAAATATAACCAAATCATCCGCAAACATTAGGGAATTCACTGTCTGTTCCAGTATAAACAGTGGTGCTACTGACAAGGGTATTTGGGCCTCTGAAGCATTAATCAGAGGATGACTAGTCATGGAGATTGCCTAATCTCTTCAGCTCCATTTACACATTCACTGTTGCTCTCTTCTATATTCAGCTCCTGATATCAAACTCTCTGTTTCACAGCAAGATGAAATAGAACTATGATTAGTAGTAACTTCCTCTAGCTGGTCATTATTGTTAAGAATGATATGCATGTTTGTTATCATACTGTTCTCACTACGCATGTGCAAAATAATCATCTGTCTGACTCTATGTAGCCATAGCAACAGCACGCCATGCCATTAACCTTCAACATAAGCTCAGACCACTCTAGATCCAGCAGTTATCTGTCACAATGATGTCTACTTTATCTGGTGAGATGTGATATGGGTTGATTGTTGCATTCTGAAAGAAACGTTGATATTGCTTATTTAGAATACTGTCCCTCTGTGTAATAAAGACCATTGAAATAAGTATTGAAATCTGACCACCTCTCTCCCTCCCAGAAGTCTAGACCATATTCATTGAGAAACAAATTGCATCCTCTATAAAGTGGCCTCCCTGAATTTCATGATTGTTTTTAAAACCGTTAGCTCAGGGTCAAACATAATAATTTTTATAAGGTCGATCATTAAAAGTTTGATCAATATCAAGAACAGCTAGGGCTACTATTTGTTGGATGCCATTTCCTTGTTTGTGCTTCCGTGGTTTTACGTGACCATTCACAGCTGTCTGCCCTTTAGTTCACTGTGCATGCATTCATGTAGCATTAAAAAACTGAGTTTTCTAAAATGTTGAAGCCATAATAGTGCAGAGATGCTGCAAGATAAATATCTGCAGGGGATGATGACAGGTGTTAAGTACCACGGCCCCTACATCTTTTATTGTGTGGTTACTAAGGTTGTTATTGTTGCATGCCATTATTCCCTGTACATATCTTGCTGTATAGTTATTTCTGTGATTTATGGCACTGTCATCGCTATATATCTTTCAGCATCAGAGAGTTGATAGGCTGTGAATGGCTCTGACATACCCATTAGTCCATGACTCTGAGTACTGTCGACTTTCAGGGTTCTCCACCAAGTCTGTAATCAGCAAGATCGCAAGTAGAGACCTTACTTTTGTGTATAGATTCCATTCATTCTTCTAACTCACTGTTATATCTATATTTTCTTTGCTTTGGCATTGTATGTATTCTGTGTTGTGCTCCTAGTAGGGCTTCTATGAACTTTTTGAACTTTGAGGGTTAATAAACATTGCTCTGCAATAGCTTATGTCAATCCTGGTATCAGTGGCGGATCTAGGGGGTTTCAGATCGAGGTTTCCACTGAAACCCCCTTTTGCTGCGACTATATAATTGCTCGAACACGCGTACTGTCGATTTCATAAATTGCGCGCGCGAGCGTGCGTTAGCGCTAGCAAGCAATAAGTATTTACAGACACCTAGCACTATATACGCAGCGATTATCTCTCTTACATGTAAACTCGACTATAACTGAAGCTGGGCAGGGGTGACATGGGTAACGTGTACGCACGTGGACGTAACTCCGCAGGTCATCATTCGTGCATATTAGGATATAATTAATTGGGTGTTGCTTCAAAACTAGCGCGAGCCGCGACATGCTACCCCCTTTGCAAAATTCTAGATCCGCCACTGGGTATGGTATCTCAGTTGCATCTTCGTTAATGTTTACTTCACAGTGCATGTGTATGCATCCTCAGGATTTTGCTCACTGAGGAAGTAGGTAGCTAGGTAGTTGTTACAGTAGTCTGAACCTACATCCTTTGTCCTTGCTAGGAATGTTGCTATCACTTTGGTGATCAACATTCCTTGCAGGACAAAGGATGTAGGTACAGACTACTATAACAACTAACTACCTACTTCCTCAGTGGTCAACAATCCTGAGGATGTAGTCTGTATCTAGCTATACATAATATATATTCTTTCTGCTTTCCAGGATAGCTTTACTACCTATGAGGAAATATTAGCACTTTTACAGTGGAAGAGAGACTCTGCAAGTGAGGGTTACTACTAACAAGAACAATGCATGTGCTACAGGCAAGTGCCTCTGAAGGATTATTCTGAGGATGACTAGTGGAGATTGCCTAATCTATTCAGCTCCATTTATGTACACATTCACTGTTATAATTATACTCCCTTTTATTTCAGTTCTCGATGTCAAACTCTGTTTCACAGCAGGATGAAAGAGGACTATGATTAGTAGTAACTTCCTGACCCTAGCTGGTCATTACATGTTTATTGTCACACTGTTCAACTTCACATGGGCTGAACAGTCATTCTTATCTGTCTATCTGACTGTCTGTCAGACCCTATACAGGGTGTTTACAACGAAAACTATAAAACAAAAAGTGAATCATGGGTACATGTAGCTCAAACCATACTGTTATGCTATATCCATTTTGTCTATCTGTCAGTTTTAGCCCCACATACATAGGAAAAAATACGTAGAGCACACACAATGTGTAAATGAAGCTGGCTCGTTTCACTTATAGATATCTTTAATAAAGGTTTTTGTATAGTTATGCAATGTTGGACACAAATTAAATATGTACAGCATATCAGCTGTTTCTCTACTGCATGCACTGAAAATGCAGCACCAAAACCTGTTTTCAGTAAGAAATTAAGGGTTGGCAGTGCCAAAAGAAAGTACGCAGTGTGGGGGTGTAGTGGGAGGGGCTGAAGGTGTGAAAGAAGCATGCCATCTCTTCTTATCATTATTATCTTCACATGCATTGCATGCTTCTTAATCGATGATCTTTAACATTGTTTAATCATGAATAAAGCATCCAAAATTTATATTACATACAAAATTACAGGTAGCTATACATAGTAAAAACTACTACTATAATTGAATTGCTATTCTGTCAATTAGGAGTGCTGTAGCTTCTTCACCCTCACTCTGCTGGAAATGTCATTGTGTTACGGATAGTAGCATAGAATTTGTCAGGATCATCAGGGTTAGGGACAACCCGCAATATACCCACAGCTTGTCCATGACCAAGAACTTGATTATACAGTTTGAGGTCAAAGACAGAGACCATGGTTCCATCAGCATTTGCTCTTATAACGGGAGTACCAGTTTGAAATTGAATAATTATTGGGCTCTGCTTACACATATCAATGTTGTAAAACCCATATGCTAAAAAGCTTCCCATTTCTATAGGCTTTCCTTCAGCTCCACCATAGTTGCCATACAGGATCTGTTCACCTGAGAAAGTAACTAGAAATCCTCCTACATGCATGAAGTAGCAAGTTGAATGAGTGATGCCACTCCGGATCCAGCGGTTATCTGTGACAACGATGTTTAATTCATCTGGTGGGAGAAGATATGGTCTCATTGTTGCATTCTGAAAGACACGTTGATTTTGCTCATTTGGAATTGAGTTTGAGAAGTCCAGACCATATTCATCATTAAAGAAATTAATTGCATCATCTGTAACATGCTGTATAGTGGCTTCCCTAAATTTCATGATTGTTTTAAAATACGATAGCTCAGGGTCATCCATAGGAAGAAATGGATCATCAACCATTTGATCCATAGAGAAAGTGATTACAGCTGAGAAATGATCAGAGGGACATGTTTGAGACACGACTGCTAGACTTGACACTCCTAAAATGAGAAGTTGAATCCAGAATGTCATTTTCTCTTTTCTATTTCTCGAACACTTGTGTACACGCAATTACTGCGAAATGCAAACCCTCTGCGCGTTTTATATACCAAGATTCTGGGCATGCGTAAATCACGTATATACCACACATTCGCAATCACGTTGAAGTATTCACGTGTGCTCCAATCAGTACTGTAATATGATTGGCGCATTCACTGTCGAAAGTGTCGATTATCACCACACCCTTCCTGGTAGAGATTGTACGAGAAAGGCTTTCGTGTATATATAGTTGAACGCCGTTTCCTCGTTATTACGTACGTGGGACAATAAGCCAGGCTCGGACTGGAGTAGTGCATTCGAGGGAATAAAAAAACTTGTTAAACAAGATTTTGATGTAGGGACGACAGTGCCAAAATCGGAGAAACATGCGTGCATGCAGTATATATGCAGCATGACAGGGGATGCAATCATATATAATAACAACGTGTGTAACCCTATCACACAGTACCAACCAATTTTTGTACACTGGTTATTTTTCACACATTCTTCACCAATGTGTGAAAAATAACCAATGTACAAAAATTGGTTGATCTGTGATGTAACTTGCAGTGGCGGATCTAGGGGGGTTTCAGAGGTTTCCACTGAAACCCCCTTTTGCTGCGACTGTATAATAGCTCACATCTCACGAACACGCGCGGAGCTGACTTACTGTAGATTTCATGCGTTGTCTGCGCGAGCGTGCGTTAGCGCAAGCACGCTATAAATATTTACGGACGCCTAGCGCCTAGATATACGCAGCGATTATTGATGTTCAAGGGATTTCCATCTCTCAACTATTCACTTACATGTCAAACTTTAGTACCCTTTACTCTATAACTGAAACTGGGCAGGGGTAACAACAAGGTTGCACGCGGACGTAACTCCGCATTCGCGCGCGTGCATATAATTAACTGGGTGTGGCTTCAAAACTCATGCTACCCCTTTGCAAAATCCTAGATCCGCCACTGGGGACCCTCGACTGGACCAACATAGCACAGTCATTTTACAGGCTACTCACAAGACCTCTATTCGGAGACAGAGTTTGCAACAAGTGTAACAGTATCATCGAAGAGGCTATTTTATTCATCTAACCCAGACCCACACCCCCTCAACTGCTGACATTCCAAACCTGCTCCGCTCACAAGGCTCAGAACCTATTTCCTGTTTCATTGCATGAAATTGCTAGTTTCCTGTATGATAACCTAACTATATTGTCATTCCCTACCGGTGACAATTATTTGTAGGTACGGATTTAGGATTCTGTGCATTTTACTGGTACAGCGGTTTTCATAGAGCTTGCAATCTCAAAAACGCTGTATATATCTATTGCTAGCCACCCTTGGCGACACGCATGCGCAGAGAGGACTAGTGCTTACGTCGCTGGACTCTTCCCGTTTGTGTTCCGTGAACGCATCAGAAGTTACATGAAGGGTGGAAACTCCCTTGGACAACGTAGTTCGATCGTAGATAACATAGACACGTAACCGTCTATATTATCTATGGTTCGATCACGCGTAATAATGCGCCCGCATGTATTTATACTCGACTCGCGTGCGTGTGCGGCGGCGATCCAAATTTTACGAGTAAATCCCTAACACAGGGGGGGAAGTATTGTATCCCTAACACTGGGGGCAAGTATTGTATCCCTAACACTGGGGGCAAGTATTGTATCCCTAACACTGGGGGCAAGATGCATGTATGCACTCATTATTTTTTTCAGATTGTAGTGATGTGTATTCTGAATTTGAGGCAGTCATTCATTATGTATTGTACACTATCACCTTGCCTCTCCAGGCCTGAGTACTTCATTAGGGAAGGTCAATAACATCTTTCTTCCACTTCATTTCCTTACTTCTCATCACATGATGTGGTGGTCTCCAGCTGCAGTTGTGCAATCTTCAAATGCAGGAGAGAATGTGAAAGTCTCACCCTCTCTCTCTCTCACTCTCCCTCCTACCATATGTCACTTATCAAGGCTAGCGCTATGAATATACTCCTCCCTCCCTTCTCCCTACAGAGCTGACTTACTCAGTCGTCCTATGAAGACTGTTACTAGACTAGCTCACTCTGAGAACCTTGGATGAATACTGTATTACTATGATGTCATTCTTTTGCATATATTATACTAGTTGAATGCTAAGCAATTGTTGGCAAGTGCCCAGAGTGTGCACGCAAAATTAGAAGCATGTGCGGCATTAGAGTATGTACAGTGCATGTTACATATATATAAAGCCCATTCACATCACTAGGAGGGCTCGCTGCGCTCGCCAACAACACTTCATTGCTCAGTACAAAAGGCACTTGGTTGTTAATTGCTACATAGTTCCAATAATTATTATTCAGAGTACGGTGGTGTGCATTCTAAACTTGAGGGAGTCATTCATCACATATTGTACACCACAATGCCTCTCAAGGTCAGAGTATGTCAATAGGGGCTGTGCTTCACATTGGCTCTCCAGGTCAGAGGATGTTGGGATATCGCCATCCTCCAGATAAGAGTATGTTGGGATCTCGTCATCCTCCAGATCATATACACTATCAAATGGGGCCTGGACATCAAGCTGCACCTCTGTATCTCTGTCGTGTTTCCTCCATGTCTTGCGATTAGTTCTCTCCACGTGATGGTGGTCCCCAGCCTGGTTGAGTAGCTTAAGTTCAACTCCAACTTTCACAGGCCAGCGGAGCTTATTATCATATTCCCCTTTCATCAGAGTGAGGAATGCACTAATGGCTTTCTCTGGCAATCCGTGATACTTCAGCCCCAGTATAAACTTGTAGCCACGATGGCCAAGGTAAAATGGATCACTATACACCTTCGTACCACTACCTTTCTTCTTGCTATACTGTGTAAATATGATAATCTGAGGCTCACTGACTTCATCTTCCGTATGGTGGAAACGATCGAAAGTGATGTGTATTCTAAACTTGAGGCAGTCATTCATCATGTACTGTACATCGCCACATAGCATCTCCTTCAAGCCAGGATACACGTTAAGTTCTTTATATCTCTGGATCTTGTCGGCAAAATCTCTCTGGGTGTTATTCGTGAATTGTCTTACCACAGTTCCCACCACATGATGGTGGTGGTCCTCAGCCTGGTTAAGAAGCTCAAGTTGAACTTTGACCTTCATAGGCCACGCAAGCTCATCATCATATTCCCCTTTTATCAGATAGAGGAATGCAGCAACGGTACCACGTTTTGGTCGTATCCTCAGTTTGAACTTGTAGCCATGACGGTGAGAGTAGAATGGATCACTGTCCATAGCTCCACCGCTATCTTTCCACTTGCTATACTGTGTAAACGTGAAGACCTCACACCCTGAACCTGCTCCATCTGTCTCGATGCCCTTAGTAGTGTGCTGAATGTGATCCCTTAACTCAGCCAGCTCTTTCTTCTGTTGATCAATCTTAATGGCCATTTCAATTAGCAGTTTCTTCTGATCAGTCATTTCTTGCTGCAGTTGTGCAATCTTCCTGTCCCTCTCTGTGGAGTCCTGTTGTCTGGTCAGGCGGAGGTTCATCACAGTCATGGCTGTCAGGTGCTGGAGCTCACTCTCTCTCATGTGCCTGGCTAGCTCCTTACGGGGGACCACAACACTGCACCCAAACTCCTTCATCTCACAGGCCACAGGTTCCAATGGGCACACACTGAGATGCTGATCCATATTACACCTCTCCACACTGCCTACCTCACACATGTTTGGACAAGGCTCAGGAAACTTGAGACATATAGGCCAGTGCTTTCCCTCTCCATCTTCATACGTACATTTCAGTCCACAATACTCGCACTCCCATGGTCGCTTCGTGCACAAATCAGCGTGTCGTTTCAAGCAGTTCACTTCCCCCACCCAGTCACACCCGTTATCTTTATGCCAGCAATGTACACGTACTTCGTGGACTCTACGGCGGTGGTACTTATCCAACATGGCACTCCATTGCTCTGCATTACACATGGGACAGGCCTTCCCCTCTCTGTGCAGCCTGGTGGAGGCCTCTAGTGACAGGTGGTGGCCACAACACGACGTTAGCTGTGGCTCCAACAGGAGCTCAAAGGAGACGGGGCAGAAGAAGTCTTGTGAAGGCCGCTCCACAAAGTCAAAGTCTCCCTCCATGGCTGTCGCTGAGTGTCCGTAGATCTATATAGATCTAATCCGTATATCTACTGCCGGATATTAATTACTCTGCATATTAGGGTTACCCATATTTGTCAGGTCTATGGCGTCCCATTTCTCCTCTCCTCAATCTTGTTCCAAAGTCGTAGCTGAAGATGAAGATGAGCTCCCTGCGGCTCATCAGCCACTGTCAACGGCTGATAGCCAGCCTCGCTCCATGAAAAGAGACTGACTTTGACTTTGTGGAGCGGCCGTCGCAAGACTTCTTCTGCCCCGTTTCCTTGGAGCTCCTGTTGGAGCCACAGCAGACGTCGTGTTGTGGCCATCACCTGTCACTAGAGGTTGCCACCAGGCTGCACAGAGAGGGGAAGGCCTGTCCCATGTGTAATGCAGAGCAATGGAGTGCCATGTTGGATAAGTACCACCTCCGCAAAGTCCATGAAGTACGTGTACGTTGCTGGCATAAAGATTTTGGATGTGACTGGGTGGGGGAAGTGAACGAGTTGAAACAACATGATGATTCTTGTGTGAACCAACCATGGGAATGCGAGTATTGTGGACTGAAATGTACGTATGAAGAGGGAGAGGGAAAGCACTGGCCTACATGTCTCAAGTTTCCTGAGCCTTGTCCAAACATGTGTGAGGTAGGCAGTGTGGAGAGGTGTAATATGGAGCAGCATCTCAGTGTGTGCCCGTTGGAGCTTGTGGCCTGTGAGATGAAGGAGTTTGGGTGCAGTGTTGTGGTCCCCCGTAAGGAGCTAGCCAGGCACATGAGAGAGAGTGAGATCCAGCACCTGACAGCCATGACTGTGATGAACCTCCGCCTGACCAGACAACTGCAGCAGGACTCCACAGAGATGGACAGGAAGATTGCACAACTGCAGCAAGAAGTGGCAGATCAGCAAACTGAAACAAGCATGAAGATTGAACAACTACAGCTTGAGACAAAGAGGGTGCTTACTACACTGGAAAGGAATATGGATGCACTATCTCTCAAGGTCACTGATACACAGCTCACAACTCGGCACATTGAACACCATGTCATAGGAGAATGTTCAGGGAGTGAGGTCTTCACGTTTACAGAGTATTGGGAGAGGAAAGGTAGCAATGAAGATGTAGATAGTGATCCATTCTACTCCCACTATCATGGCTACAAGTTCAAACTGAGGATTTCCTACAATGACGATGGTATTGGTTCAGAGCTCCTCTTGTTGACTGGGCTATTTGATGATGAGCTCACCTGGCCTATGTGGGTGAAAGTTCGACTTGAAATACGCAACCAATATGAAGATCATCATGATGTTGTAAAAGGCAACACTCTATATTGGGGAAAACATGCGAGGGGATCGAGTCAAGTCATTGATGATCACATGATACGATACTATACTCTAGAGAGGCGAGGTGGTGGTATTCAGTACATGAAGAATGACTGCCTCGAGTTCAAAATAATCGTTGAAATCCTCTAGCTGAGATAATTATCCCTAAAGAGTACAAACATACATTTTGCAATTTACATTCCCTTTTTTATACACTGGTTTGATCCCCCTGCTTCCTCCCCTGAACTTTGGAGAGCACTTTTTTTACAGTAGATGTTTGAAAAGGTTTGTGTGCAGTGTATTTTGTTTACTTGGCAAGCATAGACCTTCTACATATATCCTTGTACCCACAAAAAAGCATGCAGGGAGCTCGAGAGTTTGGTTCAGCATTAATACTGTGGGTGAGTGAGAGTGGAAAACTATATATATGCGTCAGGCGCAGGATGATGAAGTACAAGAAAAGGATATATATTAGCCCGCTTTTTGGGAGGGGCCTGGGTATGAGGCTAATCCAAATGGTGGGGGGGAGGGGAAGAGAAAGTACGGCCGGGCATGTCACTATACAGAGCTGATTTACTGAGGCTGGATATATGTTATGATATACATGTATATATACAGAACAAAAGTACACATAACATCTTTCTACAATATCAATTGGTAGTGACACGTATTCTAAACTTGAGGCAGTCATTCATCATGTACTATACACTGTCAGCTCGCCTCTCCAGGCCTGAGTACTTCATTAGAGAATTACCAATCACAAGGTACATGTCTCTCTTATCTATTTTCCATTTTCTGGTTGTCACCACATGATAGTTGTCTCCAGCCTGGTTAAGTAGCTCAAGTCGAACTTTGACGTCCACAGACCATGGAAGCTTATCATCATATTCCCCTTTTATCAGATAGAGCGATGCACCTACAGTATTACTGTGATACCATATCTTTAGTTGAACTTGTAGCCATGATAGTGAGAATAGATTGGATCACTATCCACAGCTGTACTACTACCTTTCCTCTTGCTGTACTGTGTAAATGTGAAGACCTCGCACCCTGAACATGTTCCACCTGCTGCATGTATCTCAATGTGGTGAGTAGTGTGCTGTACTTGCTGAATGTAATCCTTTAGCTCAGTCAACTCTCTCTTCTGTTCAGTCTTCATTTCAGTTTGCACTTCAGTTATTAGCTTCTTCTGATCTGCCATTTCTTGCTGCAGTTGTGCAATCTTCCTGTCCCTCTCTGTGGAGTCCTGCTGCAGTTGTCTGGTCAGGCGGAGGTTCATCACAATCATGGCTGTCAGGTGCTGGAGCTCACTCTCTCTCATGTGCCTGGCTAGCTCCTTACGGGGGACCACAACACTGCACCCAAACTCCTTCATCTCAAAGGCCACAGGCTCCAATGGGCACACACTGAGATGCTGCTCCATATTACACCTCTCCACACTGCCTACCTCACACATGTTTGGACAAGGCTCAGGAAACTTGAGACATGTAGGCCAGTGCTTTCCCTCTCCCTCCTCATACGTGCACCTCAGTCCACAATACTCACATTCCCATGGTCGGTTCACACAAGAATCATCATGTTGTTTCAACTCGTTCACTTCCCCTACCCAGTCACACCCCAAATCTTTATGCCAGCAACATACACGTACTTCGTGGACTCTACGGCGGTGGTACTTATCCAACATGGCGCTCCATTGCTCTGCATTACACATGGGACAGGCCTTCCCCTCTCTGTGCAGCCTGGTGGTGACCTCTAGTGACAGGTGGTGGCCATAACACGACGTTAGCTGTGGCTCCAACAGGAGCTCCAAGGAGACGGGGCAGAAGAAGTCTTGCGACGGCCGCTCCACAAAGTTAAAGTCTCTCTCCATGGATCGAGGCTGGTTGTCAGCTGCGGATAGTGATTCACCTACAGGATATATTGCTACGGCTTGGGCGCAAAGGCTGGGCGAGGCTGGGTATATGGCAATATGGCACGCGGGGGAGGTTGAAAATTCCACATACATACCAGGAGTTCACACACGTTGAAAACAGACAAAGGGACCAGTGGCGGATCTAGGGGGGTTTCAGAGGTTTCCACTGAAACCCCCTTTTGCTGCGACTGTATAATAGCTCACATCTCACGAACACGCGCGGAGCTGACTTACTGTAGATTTCATGCGTTTGTCTGCGCGAGCGTGCGTTAGCGCAAGCACGCTATAAATATTTACGGACGCCTAGCGCCTATATACGCAGCGATTATCGATGTTCAAGGGATTTCCGTCTCTCAACTATTCACTTACATGTCAAACTTTAGTACCCTTTACTCTATAACTGAAACTGGGCAGGGGTGATAACAAGGTTGCACGCGGACGTAACTCCGCATTCGCGCGCGTGCATATAATTAACTGGGTGTGGCTTCAAAACTCATGCTACCCCCTTTGCAAAATCCTAGATCCGCCACCGGTAAGATATGCGTAATATCTCAAAAAGTGGTTTTTACATTTTTGCCATCTTCTTCTCCTCCTCCTCCTCCTCCTCCTCCTCCTCCTCCTCCTCCTCCTCCTCCTCCTCCTCCTCCTCCTCCTCCTCCTCCTCCTCCTCCTCCTCCTCCTCCTCCTCCTCCTCCTCCTCCTCCTCCTCCTCCTCCTCCTCCTTCTCCTACTTCTTCTTCTTCTTCTTCTTCTTCTTGAAGAAGTGTAATTATCTCTCCCAGCAATGTATTATGAATGAGGATAACTAATGAGCAAAACTCAGCAACCATGGTAACCATCAACCTGAAAATCAGCATGTGTAGAGATATCATCGCTAATAGCAACATAACAAAAGCATATGTTATTAACCTTTGTGATTCTTGTAATACTGATGTTAACACTCCTCTCAATGCAATACATATACATGCATGTCACACAGTACAGTAGTACTGTGTATATAGAGATTGCTATGGTCTATCCCCATTAAAAACCATATATAAGGTTTTTCATCACTTTCACTTCCAGTTTGCTGCTTACTGGATTTCTGTTAACATAAATATGACCCAGAAACTAACTGTGATTATAAAATGGTATATAAAGGGGTTAAATTAACAAAAGTCGATTTTGTAAATTGTTCATCTTCTGACACTACTTCTTCCAGCATAACTCACTAATGGTAACATACTAAACATTAATCTTGGTAACAGTAAATCTTGTAATTATTATAACATGTCTGTGTCCCAATCTTGTCTCCGTTCCTTTTTATGCAATCACTATACTTTAGTGTTGTTTTAGTTTACTAAATATGTAACTAAAGTGGATTTTAGTAAGTCCTATATGATTTTAGTACTCCAAACTAGCACTAAAACTATGTAAAAGCTAAATTTAACTAACTAAAACTTAAACTAAATACCTGAAACTGAAGCTAGCATAACTAAACCAAAAACTACTTACCTGAGTCAATAATGCGCCCACGCGTAGCTTAATGCGCATGCGTCTGTACGTCTTGCACGTGTCGTGTGTTGCCACATATGTCTAATGGCTGAGTCGTCGGGAGAGTCTACTTTTACTAGCAGTCGTTCCCCTACGCCCTCTACGTCTGAATCTGGTGTTGGTCGCCCAAAGAGGAGTCCAGTTTGGCAGCACTTTGTATTTGACAATGTGACAGGAAAGAGCGCGTGTCAAATCGTGACGGATGGGAACTCGCTAGAGTCCGGTGAGAAGTCTGTGTGTGGGCATGAGGTAGCGGGAAAATTCCCCACTAATCTAAAGCAGCATCTAAAAAAGCAGCATCCCGTCCATTATCAAGCTGTTTTAGAGAAAGAGAAGGAGGATAAGACTAAACGAGCGGCCAAAAGTCGACCCCCAAAAGTAGCTTGTTCCCAAACCTCTATTGATGAGTCATTTCTAGGAAAACGTACAAGTCTATACAGCTGTGATAGTGCTCGGTACAAGCATATAACCAAGAAGCTTGCCATTTTTGTAGGTAGTACCAATGTTCCTATTCGTTTAGTTGAAAATGCAGAATTTAAGTCACTTATGGGAGCACTAGATCCCCGATATCCAGTACCAGGAAGAACACCCATGAGTAAATGCTTAGACAAGCTGATGGAGGAAATGAAAGCAAGCATTGGGCTGTTTCTGACTACAGCACAACGCATCAGTTTGTGTGCTGACATATGGTCCAAAAAAGGCTTAACCTCCTCTT
Organism: Theonella swinhoei; assembly: GCA_963970385.1. Classification (NCBI taxonomy): domain Eukaryota; kingdom Metazoa; phylum Porifera; class Demospongiae; order Tetractinellida; family Theonellidae; genus Theonella; species Theonella swinhoei. The sequence goes on along the minus strand of OZ019955.1, from coordinate 3,745,593 downwards.
ACTTGGGCATCACTGCACACTTTTTCAGCAGGAAAGACCAACGTAGGCATTCCGTTACATTGGCCGTGAGAAATTTCTCCCATCCACACACAGGAGAGCGTGTTCGTGAACTTGTGGATGAAGTACTGAGGGAGTGGGAAATCCCTGTCAGTAAAGTTCTTGCAATTTTAACTGACAATGGCAGCAATATGCTAAAAGCATTTAGCATATTAGTAGACAAGGAGAGCAATGATGAAGAGAGTGAAAACATAGAAGTGGAAGTAGATGACAGTGAAGATGATTTTGAATTCAAGGAGACTGAGCATGAAGTTACTTTCTTTGGATTCATCAAACGTATAAGTTGCTTTGCTCACTCTCTTCAATTGGTAGTACACAAGTACAATGAGGTGGGATCTTTTGGAAGGGTGTTGACAAATGCACATGCTTTAGTGAGAAGAGTGAACAAGTCCTCCAAAGCCACAGAAATGCTGATTTCCCTTAGTGGTAAGAAGCTTGTCTCTGACTGCCCCACGCGTTGGAGTTCGACTTTCCTCATGATTGAGAGGCTCCTTGCCATTAGGGGACAACTATCAGATGTTTTAGAACAGTTAGGATGGGATAATCTAGCCACAAGTGAGTGGAAAGTGCTTAGCTACATTCATGACCTGCTAAAACCTTTTGCTATGTACACATCGCTGGTTAGCGGGGAAGAATATACTACAATATCTTCTGTTATTCCAATAATAATGGAACTAAACCTTCATCTTGAGGAAATGAAGAAAGTACCAGAAGTATGTGAAGCAGCAAAAACTCTTTTAGGGGAACTGAAGCAACGGTTTAGAAAATTCACCGATCCTATTAATTCAGACCATGACCCTATTTTTCTTGTATGTGCACTGGTTGATCCAAGATACAAAGTTCTGCTTAACCCCACCCAGAAAGAGTCAGCTAAATGTGAACTATTGAAATATCTCAAAGACCAATCCGAAAGTGATTCTGATGACACTTCTTCACCACATTCACCTTCTACGTGTGACCCTGTGGATGAGAGAGAGCCACCCCATAAGCGTTTTTGCCACCTCGACAAAGTTCTGAAACAGAGACGTGAAGAAGGCTTATGTAAGTCTAAGAAGAAACCAGGTGAACAAGAACTGGAGCAGTACTTGTCATCCATTCTGTCACTTGAAGATGATGTAGACCCTGTAGGGTTTTGGCTTGACCAAGAGAAATCGTACCCATTGCTGGCACCTCTTTCAGTAGATTTGCTAACAATTCCTGGCTCCTCAGCTCCAATTGAACATACATTTTCAACTGCTGGTGAGTCATGTGGTGGCAAGCGTAACCGTTTATCTGATATCAATTAAGAAAGGGAAGTATTACTTCGAAAAAACAGAGCTTACATTTAGTGAACTGTCTCAACCACTTGTGTCCTTATGTGATATTGTTGTCACTTCCGACTTCACAATTAATTTATTATGTGTGTATTTGTCACTGTACCATTTGTGTCCTTATATCATGGTATTGTTCTCACTTCAGTTGTTACCATTGCATGTGTACTTGTCACTGTATCATTAATTTTGTGTTCTCATCGTCTGCGTTATTGTGGAACAGAATGTGTGTATATACTTGTCTAATAACTAAAACTACAACTAAAACTTATAACTATAGATGACTATCAATACTGAACCAATACTACTATAAGAGAAGGTGAAAAAACTACAAGTGAACTAAAACTCAAGATAATTCCTGAAACATAACCAAAACTAATACTAGATTTTCTTCACAGAGCTTGTACTTACCAAAACTAACACTACTATTGTAAATAGCAACTAAAACAACACTACTATACTTTCTTTTAAATTTTTTATTTACTTGTACTAAAAGGTGTTACGCATGTTATTATTGTTCCCTTCACATCCTGACTCAAACTGAGTAGTATGCACCAGTTGGCTGATGCAAGAAAGCTCAGTTCAGGTGACCTCAGTGTGCTGCTGTTCAAAACTCTATTTGGGTAGTGTGAAGCTTTTAGTGCTTGAAATTGATCTGTGCTTGTATGCATGGTTCTTCTCATACAGTTTTCTTATGTGTGCACTTGTAACACAGATGAATTGTAGAGGTTTTGTGGCCCCAAACAACAGCTGGAAAAGTGTGTGTGAAAGGGAGTGCCACTCTTGTGGTTGTACTCATCATCACCAACATACCAGTCATGCAGACCTATAGTGACAACTGCCCTTCTGGGACTGCCAACATCTGTTGTATCATGATCACACAGTGGTGTATCAGAGGCAGAGAACCTGGGGGGGCAGGGGGGGGGCTTGAGCCCCCCCCCCCAAAATTTGGTGTATGTATAGGTTACACAGAGTAATAGAGTGTATGTTTATGTATAATTTACACAGCTGAAGCTAGGTCAAGGGCCTGATGCTGTGTAAAACACATCAGCCGTCAGTGAGTTGTATGTGACTGACTTGTTCCATGCTGCTATCAGTGAATGATCACTGTAACAATATGTGAATGTGTATCGTTGAATCCATGAATACTTCACTTGTTAAAAATTTGTAGTTACAGATTAATATGCAAGTACAATCCATGTACCTTTATGTAGTACGTCTGTGTTTTGGCTCCACAGTGAAGAAAGTGTACAAGCACAAAGCTGGCTTGGATACACCTGATTACCCTCACTGCATTGGATTCATATGTATGCACTAGCTTTTCAAGTGCTTTTTTGCAATAGCTAATTATATAATTTATCATATGCTAGCTGGATCATCCCTAAAGAATTCTTTCCAACATTTCTAGACCTCTAATTACTCACTCATGTGTGACACAAACATGCTAACTTCTCATGCACTTGTGGTACTGTCAACTCTACAATTCTTATGTATATGAACAAAGGATCCAATATTACAATAGTGCCAAAGCCTATATACAGCAGCTGCAGCAATACAAAATCACAGGTATATTCAGTATACAAAGCTACTACCTATACATTGCTGCAATGTCAATCACAAGGGCTAGAGTAGCTATATAATTCATACTGGTACTGCTGGAAACGTTGCTGCAACACGCATAGTGAGACGGAATTGCCCAGAGTCATCAGGGACAGGGGCAATCCATGTAACACTCACAGCTTGTCCATAACCAAGAACTCGATTATAGAGTTTTACGTCAGCAACAACGAAAACAGTTCCACCAACAATTGCTCTTGCAATAGGAGCAACAGTTTGAAATTGAACAATTACTGGGCTCTGTTTACATGCATCAATGTTGTAAAACCCATAGACTACTCTGTCTACTAATTCAGTAGGCCTTCCTTCAGGTCCACCATAGTTGCCATACAGGATCTGTTCACCTGAGAAAGTGACATAAAATCCTCCAATACGCATGGAGTAGCAATTTGAACTAGTGATACCACTCCGGATCCAGTGGTTATCTGTGACAATGAAGTTCATTTCATCTGGTGGGAGGAAATATGGTTCCATTGTCGCATTCTGAAAGACACGTTGATATTTGTCATTTGGAATTGAGTTTGAGAAATCCAGACCATATTCATCATTAAAGAAACGAATAGCATCATCTGTAACGTGCTGTATTTCATCCTCCCTGAATTTCATGATAGTTTTAAAAAAGGTTAGCTCACTGTCAACGTCGCGAAGAATTGGATCATCAAGAATTGCATCAGCAGTGGCAATGAATACACCCGAGAAATGATCAGAGGGACATGTTTGAGACACGACTGCTAGACATGACACTGCCAAAATGAGAAGTTGAATCCAGAATGTCATTTTCTCTTCTATTTCAGAGCACTCGCAGTTACGTTATTACCGCAAACTGCACACTGCGCGTTTAAATACCGAACAGCCGTATCGGAGAGTCAGTACACTCGGTAGATGGCAGATGTAAGGGTGGATCCGTAATCGCGCATGCATAAAGAGCCATACCCTAGCCAGCCCGTAATGGCCCCGTCACAAACCAAAAAACTGTAATAAAGTTAGGTAGTTACTACTCTAGTGCTATAGTTACTGCACACTCACTCTGCTGTAAATGTCATTGTACTACGGAGAGTAGCATCAAATTGCTGAGGATCATCGCAACCTGCACAGTACCAATGTTTCGTCCATGACCAAGAACTTGATTATAGAGTAAACTTGTGTGTCTACAGCTGGCCAACATAGCAGCACTATTGTAGCTGCTCGAATCTCCTCTAGTGCCTCATGGTTGAAACTCTGAGATATGGCCCTTGATCATGGTCCACAAGGCACTTCTGCTCTACAAGCACGTGCACTATATCGTGTGCACCATGTAGCCGGCTAATGCAGGATTTTATGTCACTTTCTCAGGTGAACAGATCACGGCTAATGCAGGAAAACTCAGTTCATGCACTAGACCTGAACAGTAAGTTTGAAGCTCTGTGTGCAGCTGTTTGATCGATTGAAACTATTTGGATAGTGTGAAGCTTTTGTAGTCTTTGAAAATGCTCTGTACTTGCATCCATGGTTCTTCCTCACATAATTTAGTAAGGGTATATGTATATGTGCACGTCTAACACAGATTTAGGTGTTGAGATTTTGTGGTCACAACCAACAGCTGGAGAAGTAGGGAGATCTGTTCTTGAGGTTGTAACTCATTATCATACACCAATGTAAACCTATGTATAATGTTATAGTGGCTGGATATTTGTAGTGAAACACATGCAATTAACTAGCTTGAAGCTCTGTGTGCAGCTGTTTGATTAAATTCCATCTGTGTAGTGTGAAGCTTTTCAGTGTAGTGTTTGAAATTGCTCTGTGCTTGTATGCATGTGTTGAAGTCTCCCATATAGTCTAGTAAGGTTTGCTTATATCCACAGATGTGGGTGTAGAGGTTTTGTGGTCATGAACAATGCATGCAGTTGTTAAGGGCCATGCATGCACTTGGGGCCATAGTGTATATATGCATAGTAAAATAACAAAGTGTAGGTTTATGCACACTGAGTTGTATGAGACTGACTTTTACCTTTGTAACATATATACTTGCTATCAGGGAACAGTCATTGTAACTATACATGTTAATTCATGAATCATTCATACTTGTTAAAAATGTGCAGTTACAGATTGATAGCTATGCAAGTACAATCCATGTACCTTTATGCTGCCTCTCTGTTTGGCTCCACAGTGCGGAAAATACATGCCAAGCGGGCTTGTTGGATACACACCCGATATATTCTCACTGCACTGCAAATTAAGCAGGATTCCACTATTAAGATTACTCAGTCATGTTGAACACAAATATGTAACTGCTCATAAGTATTTGTACTTAGTACTTACTGAAAACATTTTTCATAATATTATTATATGAAAGAAGCACAATTGTGCCTAAACCTATAACAAAAACATTGGTATATCCAGCATACAAACCTATACTACTGTACATTGCTACCATGTCAATCACAAGTGCTATCTATATAGCAACTTCATAATGGTACTGCTGGAAATGTTATGATGCTACGCTGAGTAAAACGTGATCGCCCAGAACCATCAGGGACAGGGGCAATCCATCCAACACTCACAGATTGTCCATAACCAAGAACTTCATTATAGAGTTTTACATCAGAAACACCGAAAACAGTTCCACCAACAATTGCTCTTGCAATAGGAGCAACAGTTTGAAATTGAATAATTATTGGACTTTGTTTACATGAATCAATGTTGTAATACCCATAGATTACTCTGTCTACTAATTCAGTAGGCCTTCCTTCGGATCCACCATAGTTGCCATACAGGATCTGTTCACCTGAGAAAGTGACGTAAAATCCTCCAACACGCATGGAGTAGCAATTTGAACGAGTGATACCACTCCGGATCCAGTGGTTATCTGTGACAATGAAGTTTATTTCATCTGGTGGGAGGAAATATGGCTCCATTGTTGCATTTTGAAAGACACGTTGATTTTGGGCATTTGGAATTGAGTTTGAGAAATCCAGACCATATTCATCATTAAAGAAACGAATAGCATCATCTATAACGTTCTGTATTTCATATTCCCTGAATTTCAGGACGGTTCTAAGAAACGTTAGGTCACTGTCAACCACACGAAGAATTGGATCATCGAGAATTTCATCAACAGTAACAATGAATGCAGCTGAGAAATGATCAGAGGGACATGTTTGAGACACAACTGCTAGACCTGACACTGTCAAAATGAGAAGTTGAATCCAGAATGTCATTTTCTCTTTCTATTTCAGAAAACAACTCGCATACTTATGAGCAATTTTCAGTTACTGCAATTGCACACCTCCTGCACGTTTAAAATAGTACCAGACAGCCGTATAACTAGGAGAATGCAAACCGGTGTAATAGTGAATATTGTCCCCCCCAAAAGTTGTCCCCCCGGACATTATTCACTAGTGAATACTGTCCCCCCGGACATTATTCACTAGTGAATAATGTCCCCCTAGGACAATATTCACTGGTGAATATTGTCCCCCTTGGTGAATAATGTCCCCCATAAGATTCTTTGTTAAGGCAACCGTAGTTCATCTCCTACGGCATTTCTGATAGGGGGGACATTATTCACCGGTGAATAATGTCCCCCCTAAAATGCAGCTGGCTGGCCGATAGCCTCGTACCAGGCCGCGTGGGGGAGGGGATGAGGCTGTAGCGGCTCACAGAAGTATGTAAACTCTAACCACTAGCCCTAAAATGATCACAGCTCTGCTTTTTAGGGCTAGTGGTTAGAGTTTACATACCTCGGTCAGCTACGTGGCTCCCCACGCGGCCTGGGCACGAGGTAGCAGATGGATTTCTAAGTGTCTTAGCTGTGCTTTTGTGTTGCTATACACACCGAAAGAAAGAATAAAATAATGCGCCGATTCGCTTGCCAATTCGTGTGATTGCTGTGAATACTTCTGGGAGGGGGACAGTAAGTTCGCTAGTGAATACTGTCCCCCCACCATAAAATTACTAAGTTTGATATCTTGGAAGGCTTTCAGAGCTTTCTACGATGGGGGACATTATTCACTGAGGGGGGACATTATTCACTAGTGAATAATGTCCGGGGGGACAATATTCGCTAGTGAATAATGTCCGGGGGGACATTATTCACGGGGGGACAGTATTCACTCCGACACCGGTACCATTTGTGGGCGAGCGCAACGAGCGAGGCCGGCCACGTTTGCGCGTTGCGCTGGGACGCATGCACGCTGACCGGTCGGTTGATGACATATAACATATAAACATACATACAAACAAATTGGCATTGAGTTCACTAGTACGGGCTCGCTACTCACTACTCGCTGCGCTCGAAGAATCCAAAGGCCGAGCGCAAAGAGCGGAAGACGCAAGGCCGGCTACGTTTGCGCGTTGCGCAACACACTATATTGTAACGCATGCGCATCGAGGAGCAGTGTGCTCATACACCCCATTCGACACTTACATGTACTGTATGGTACCCTTTGTGAGAAAATCAATCAAAGGAGACAGATTTCATTGTAGAGTGTGATATATATATCTTTCCTTTATATTTCCGCTTATATAAGTTTAATTTAGCGTTTAGCGCAGTTATTAGGCTATAACATGACAACTACAACAATTTCTGAAATGTGACCATCACCATCACAATTTATTATTGTTGCATACCTTCATCCCCTGTCTTGCTCCATATGCAGCACTGCCCCCCCAATAATTCAACAGTGGGACCTAGCTGCCCAATAATATGAGGATTAGCTACTACTTGTTTGAGCCCTTGTTCCCACATTACAAATCCTGCATCAGTCCAGGCTGCTCCTCCCCCCCAATATTATAGGAGGGGGGCCCTGGCCCACCCAATATAGTTACCCAGCTATATGCAATCTGGTAGACAGTGAGGGTTACTAGTCAATAGAAAAATTGATCAGCCCACCCACTATTTTTATCTTCCTACTCACTGATATATATGTGTGTAGATTACAAGGCTTAGTATTAGTTATTACACCCCTAAGAGGTATGTTGCTGGTTTATAGGCCCGAGGGGAGAGGGCCTATAAACCGCAACATACCGATTAGGGGTGTGATAATTGATTTATAGCCAGCTGCTAGGTGGTTCAACAATTGGTAATTACCAATCAGATATAATCACCCTGATATAGGCACTCTTGACACTAGATATAGTCACTCTTCACACCTTGTAGTGTTATGGCAGATTTATAGTGCCACTATAAACATAGCAACCACCTAGCAACGGGCTATAATATGTGTAACACAGATGTAGGTGTTAAGGTTTTGTGGTCACAAACAACAGCTACATGTGCATGAAGAAGTAGGGAGATATGTTCTCGAGGTTGTAAATAACTCACCACACCTCCTCATAAAATACATACTATCGATCTGAATAATGGTGCTTGCATGCATGGTTCTTTCAGTCTCGTATACTAAGGTTTTGGTTACACACAGATGTAGAGGTGTGGAGGTTATGTGGTCACAAACAACAGCTGGAGAAGTGTGTATGAAAGGGAGTGCTGTTCTTGTGGTTGTACTCATCACCATGTGCATCAAACTTCACCTGAAATATTATGTGATATATACAGGCTTATGTAGATAGTAGCTGTACACTACACCTCCGGGACTCGAACATCTGCAGTATTACACAGTGTAGTTGTATGGTGTATGTATAAGTTACATACCAAAGTGTAGGTTTATGTATGCATGATTTACACTGTTGAAGGCCAAGGGCCAGATGATGTGTAAAACCCATCAGCCGTACACAGTTGTATGTGACTGACTTTTGCTGTGGTGCTTTCAATGAATGATCACAGTAACAATATGTGCATGTGAAATCCATAAATACTTTACTTCATAGTTTAAAACTCATAAAAACTAGTAGGCTGATATGTTATCAGTCAGATCAGACTGACATCAACCTGTAATTGATTTGTCAAACTAAAAGCCATTGCACAAAAAGGGATTGTTATGGTCTCTCCTAATCTAACTTTGATTCATTTGGCTCATGATAATGGTGTTAATTATAAGTGTAGTTTGTTAATTCATATTCTTCCATTTCAACCAGCATAACTCACTAACAGTAGCATTTTGAACATTCACGTGAGAATGTGCATTGAATGTCATTTTAAAAATTGTGGTTCTTGTAGAATACATATCTGACTAATATAATGTACAAGCTCCAATAAATGTGATGCAGGAGCTCAAACGCTTTGTTTGTCTGTGTTTTGTGTTTTTGCATATTGTGTTTCTGGGCGAAGAAAGCTCTATGTTACTGGAAGTTTATCTGTCTGTCAGTTTTCACAGTTTGAACAATGTGCAAGCCTAAACCTGGCTGAAATTGTTGAAGATATAAGGGGAATGATTCTATATATATATGACATGTACAGGAACCTAAGGAGGTGTATAAAATGCAGTCGGTCTGTTTTGCATATTGTTGCTTGGCTATGCATGAATATTCGTATATCACTAATTACTCAGTGATGTTGGACACAAATATGTAACTGCTCATCCATATTTATATATGAACAAACTATCCAATATTATGCCTAAGCCTATAGCAAAAACATCAGCAATACAAAATTACAGATACATCCAGCATACAAAGCTACTACTAGACATTGCTACCATGTCCATCACGAGTGCTATATAGTTACTTCATACTTGCTCTGCTGGAAATGTTATTGTGATACGCATAGTAAGACGGAATCGCCCAGAATCATCAGGGACAGGGGCAATCCATGTAACACTCACAGCTTGTCCATAACCAAGAACTCTATTATAAGAGTTTTACGTCAGCAACAACGAAAATGGTTCCATCCACAATTGCTCTTGCAATAGGAGCAACAGTTTGAAATTGAATAATTATCGGGCTCTGTTTACACGAATCAATGTTGTAAAACCCATAGATTACTCTGTCTACTAATTCAGTAGGCTTTCCTTCAGCTCCACCATAGTTGCCATACAGGATCTGTTCACCTGAGAAAGTGACGTAAAATCCTCCAACACGCATGGAGTAGCAAGTTGAATGAACAATACCACTGCGGATCCAGCGGTTATCTGTGACAACGATGTTTACTACATCTGGTGGAAGGATATATGACTCCATTGTCGCATTCTGAAAGAAACGTTGATTTTCTTCATTTGGAATTGAGTTTGAGAAGTCCAGACCATATTCATCATCAGAGAGTCGGTAGACTCTCTATGTAGGGATGGCGCCGACAGGACACGCCCATTTTCCAAAATAGAATGGCTCAGAACTCCCAAACGCGGCAGTTACAAACACTTTTAGATACATACACGTACTCTACGAGTGATTCTGTACCCGCTAAGACCCTCAAAGTACGTAAAATACACAGCTACAATGAGTTACGGAATTTGCCACACCCCCCTTTTTGGATTTTTTTGTTCATCTTCTTCTTTCTTCAGTTGAACTGGCCTACCGCAAAAGTGGCACAAGTACTCTCCTTGGTTTTTGCATGAAACGACTCCTTTCACTTTCGTGTGTGATCCTTGACCAAGAGAATCTTCGTAACTTCACTCGCAAGTGTATAATCGAGAACTTCCTTATTTGTTCATTGTTGTTGGAAGCCATTTTCTAATTGTGCGCGCGCGCGTGCGCTAGGCTCAAGCGCGCGCGTGCAGGGGTAGAAGAGGGTGGGGCTCATATTATAGCAGAACAGTGGCAGACTCTATGTAGGATGGCCCCGACACGGACAGGCCCATTACCACGGCTCATAACTCCCGAACGCTACAGGTATAAGCCTTTTCAGACATAGCTAGCAGGCTCTACGAGTGTTTCTCTATCATATCAGACCCTCAAAGTCTGTAAAATACACGGATACAATGACATTTCCTCGTTAATTGCATATTTGTGATGTGATCTGATCGCGCCTGCGTCAACATAATATGCGCAGCCCTCTGTACAGACGGCCGTGCATACATAAAGCGGGCTGCTACTCTACGTGCTGCTTTTCGCCGCGCTGCTTTTGTTTTTTCGTTCATCTACTTGCTGTTCATCGTCATTTTTGACACTTCTCTGCGCTGCGCTTTTTCATTCCTCCGACTCTTTCACCACGGCGGTACAATCACTCTCAGGTAGGTCAGTTTTACTGTAATTTGGTATCCACTTCTATCTTTTCTCATAAATACAGAGTCCCGCCTGTTTGTGTGTCCTGAAGGCCCTTCGCTACTGCTCCGATTCACAATCGCAATCACTTTCAGGTACGTCAGTTGTAAATTAAATATACATCAGCCGTGTTCACTGCAACTAATGTCCGTTTTACGAATTAAGGTGGGCTCATACCAGTTCCTGATACTCTGCTCCGTTTCAGTATAATCATTTTCAGATAGATTAGTGTGGGTCGTACTGTATTAATTTTACATATACATCGCCTGGACATTCACTGCTCCGATTCAGTATAATCATTTTCAGATAGATTAGTGTGGGTCGTACTGTATTAATTTTACATATATATCGCCTGGACATTCACTGCATAAAAACACCTAAGTGAAAGTTCGTGATGCTGACACCCAAACAAATGCCCAGGGTTTTGGGGAGGACCATGTGTATATAACAAGGTGGGAGACTACTAAAAAAAGCTGTGCAAGTCCATAAAGAGCCTGTTGGATTTTTGCTCAAGAGCGTTAGATCCACAGAATTCAAATATAGGACTTTGGTAAAGGGTGTCACACTATGTATGTCCTCAGAGCCATTTTTCGATGACTCAACTTACCAGCATGTAAAGAGAGACATTTCCATACCTAGAGGATGACCAGTACGTTGTAGCTGAAGAACTCCCATGCATGTGTATGGGAGTGCTCTAGTCAGTGTGAACCCGTTACTGACACAGTGGTTGATGCCATTCTGACCTTCTGGCCTTTGATAAGCTAATAGAGAAGTTGGCACGCCTTAGACAAATGTGATAGTGTCCCACTATTGTAAAGTAATTGAATTTTCCTCTGTGGTCACCCATTGGCTTGTTCCAATAGTATAGTGGTGGTTGCCTAAGTCAACTCAGAGTATTTCCCTGTAGTTCCTGCATGATGTACACAGAGTGTTCACGCAACTACCAGTAAGTCACCATGTTGACAAGCTGGATGCCTTGCTGAGCAATGATGTAAACTTAAGCTATGAGCAAAGCACAGGTACAGACTGTGCAGGTGTGAAGTAACCATAGCATGTCCCCTGGATAGTGCAGATAGAGATATGTCACTGTTGCACCCTTGGGGTTGGAGGAGTCGCTCACTGACAGACTGCATACTCTGTATCATGCAGTTGACAAGAGTGCACATCACTTTGTACTACAATTAATGTCTTAGTTATCGCATCCACTAAGGGGTGTAGCTGCAGGTCGAAAAACAATCTCACTTAACCACCCTACATCTGGCTGCAATACAAGTGTTGTTGGATTGTACTTAACGAAATATTTGTGGTGTACCTTGTGAAAATGTGTGTTCTGACTGATCCTTTTCCCTTTAGACTTCCTTCATCCTCTTCCTTCCCAGATCTTGCATTCTACCAAACAAAGCCATGTATTTTACCTTTTTCTTACCTGCACTCAGTAGTCTGAGCCATAAATGTGACAACATATCAGGTGAGATAAGAGTCATAGGGTGAGTGGAGCAGGTACACCTAGTTGTACCACTAGAAACATTTCTGTATGATACGGCATTGTCACCAAATACTGAATATCGTTGTCATGCACATGCACACAATATTAAGCTTATGGCTAAGTGGGTTCACTCTAGCCTCATCCCCAGGCTCTCCCCTGCGAGCGTATAGCGAACGACCTTTGAACCTGTAGTAAACTATGGCTAGGTTCACTCTGTTCATCCACAATGCTGCAAGCATTCATCTATTGTCTATTGGACTTCACCTGAGCCCTCTAAATTTGGCAATAACTCTTATTTTTCACCCAATTTCAAAAAGTACCATTGGATTCCTCGCGTTTTGCTGCGTCTAGTGATAGGTCTCACTAAATCTGAATCCCTACCACTCCAAAGATAGCTGTATGTCCCATAAGGAAAGTATGGAGATGCCATTGACCGTGAGGAATGTAGTGCGCGTGACCTCAACCATATGCGCCGTTTACGCGCGAAGGCTTCTTACGTGCTCGAAGCGTTTGCTGGTGTGAAAATCAGCAAGAAAGAGGGGCTACCGGGACGACACAAGGATTCTCAGGTTAGTAATGCTAGCTAGGCTCCCATATTTACAATGAGATGTAGCGTAGCAGTCACAACGGTACAAGTGAACTATGACATCGTGGATCAACGCGCTTCCAGCGTCATGGCTCACCTTTAGCCAATTATCCCTAGTCTTCGGCCTAACCAAGCCCTAAAGTACTCGAAAAACGCACTTCTCGTAGCGTTCAGCACTGCTGCATGGTTTCCCTCCAGTTACTTGCGCATACCACTACCCGCAAACATGCAGGAAGTTGTCAAAATGACGCGCGGTGCGTAGCACGTAAAACCTCAGTAACTTCTGGGGCTCAGGTGAACGCGAATAGACGATAGTTATATCTTAGCAGTGCTGAGTCACTTATGGGCATGTATGTGTGTATATACAGTACCTCTGTTTGTGTGCACCTTCCTCTAATATTCCCCACTCTGCCATACAGATCTTCCTCTGTCTGAATCCATCTCCAGTATATAACCAACTGAAAACCTCAACAACACTTCCAGAACATGTTTTGTTTGTTTTTTTCCTGAGTTTTTCCCTTTTATCTCCGTTTTTTCCCCTGGGGGTTCCAGTGGCACCTCCCAAAATGTTGTCACATATGTAAGAATCATTACTCATGAAAACCACATGTATTTCCAGCTGTCATCTCATCAATAATTCCTCCATGTCATATCCTCATTTCCTATTAATGCCTTACCTAATCTGACCATGTTGTATTTTTGTAATAATGATCCATCATTGTACATCTTTATTATGATTATATTGTGGCCTTTGTACTTTCCACACTTTATCAAGTCCTACTACTGATTACATCTATTCCCAGCAATATTTTCTCGTGTACAATAATATTTCCTCACACTCAGTAGCAGTATGTTGTATCTTGTTCTCAGTTCTCTGTGTAAGACTTCAATAACAATATTCTTGTTGCAACATTATAGCAACAAGTAGAATGTAAAATAAGCAAGTAGGGATGATAAGGCAATCTACAAAGAAGCAGAATTCAAAGTGGAAACTGCTAGGTATATATGCCCAAGAAAAACTAGTAAAACAAGTATAAAAAACATTTCATTAAAATGTTGCAGGATGTAGGGATGGTAGTGCCAAAAATTAAAGAAACAAGATTGTAATAACCTGAGTGGTGCACAACTGATTATGATATGACCATACACAACTTATGTATGTGGGGGGAAATGGTAATTATGCATGCACAATGACAGACTAACAATGCAACATATAGTTTGGAGTTCAGAGTTCATGCTACCACAAAGATGAATTACAATTCATGCATCTATGCGGACAAGGGATAATTGCATGCAACAGTAACAACATGCGTAACCCCTCCCTACATCTTATTTCGTGGGGTTACGCATGTTGTTACTGTTGCATGCAATTATCCCTTGTCCGCATAGATGCATGAATTGTAATTCATCTTTGTGGTAGCATGAACTCTGAACTCCAAACTATATGTTGCATTGTTAGTCTGTCATTGTGCATGCATAATTACCATTTCCCCCCACATACATAAGTTGTGTATGGTCATATCATAATCAGTTGTGCACCACTCAGGTTATTACAATCTTGTTTCTTTAATTTTTGGCACTACCATCCCTACATCCTGCAACATTTTAATGAAATGTTTTTTATACTTTTAAAGAAATGAATAGCATCATCAGTAACATGCTGTATTTCATCCTCATTGAATTTCATGACTGTTTTGAAATACGTTAACTCAGTATCAACCACACGAAGAAATGGATCATCAGCAGTGGCAATGAATGCAGCTGAGAAATGATCAGAGGGACATGTTTGAGACACGACTGATAGACCTGACGCTGACAAAATGAGTATTTGAATCCAGAACCTCATCTTCTCAGTCTATTTCAGAAAACTCACAAAATCGTGTGCACGTTAGAGCAATCACGGCAAACTGTCCTACCTTCGCGAATACAGGAATTTATAGCCTCCTGCCCAGTCCATTTTCGGAGGGGACTTAATTAGGAGAAACGTTTCCGGGGTACAGCGATCCCGCAACTTAACGGATGTCACTTGGCGTCGGAACGGGGTGGGGGGAACGTGTCCCCCCAACTTTTGAGGGACGGGGGCACAGAGGGGCACTGAACCCGCCGTGTAAGGCTAGTGCAGTCGCCAGGCGCGGGTGAGTATATATACGTAGATCTACGAGTATACCTCCGGCTACGAGTGGCAGCACCACGAAGTAGTAGATACTAGTGAAAATGTATGGTATTGTGGGGGCGAGAAATAGTTAGTTACGCATCCCCGAGCCATACCCTTAGAGCACTTCTGCATTCTGTGCCAGTAGGTGCATATTGAGCAATACTGAAATTCTCGCCACAAACTCGTGTATTGTTTCGTGTACGTAATGGTCATGAGTCACGTGATTTCGCGCGCGACAGGATGACGTACGTCCCTCGACATAATCAATGTAGGGGCTCGCTCACGCTCGCCCCAATCAACGTGTGCGGTGTATAGCATACATACGTGTGCTCAGATGTATGCTTGCTAGCAGATGACGACTCAGGGGTTACTAGACTTGTAAAATTTAGTCCGCGTAATTATTGTGCGCGCGTTGTGCGGGGGAGGATCCGAGGCTTATATATGATAGTGTGATGTAGTGCCCCCCCCCCCCCCGATATTGTTATATTCTTACGCCTATGCTGTCCTGTCCAGTTGGATAGCAGTAACTATAGCTGCTACTAGTTACTAGGGATTTTTTTTAAATCAAAGGATGTAGCTCTATACTAATGTAAAGTACACCCTGTACGTAACTCTTGTAGGTACCTAAAAAGTGAATGTTTAAACGAAGACAGTGAAGGAGAGAGTGAGACATCAGCAGGGAAGTTATTCCATTTAGAACATATAAATGGTACGAATGTGTACTTGAATGCATTGGATTTAGCGAATGGTTGGATGAATTGACAGTTTTGTGGTAAGTGAAGTGCATGCATATGTCTGGGTATAAATACATGCATTTGGCTGAAAATGGACTTGGTTGTGTACAATGGTATACATAACACAGAGACTTAATACTTTCTCCGGTCTGCCAATGTTGGAGTAGCAAACAACTCCAACAGGTTGGAATAGCATTTCACTGTTTCATGGATATCCATAAAGCAAATCACTGTATTTTCTTGAGTTATTCTGTTTCCTTTTTCAGATAGGGGTTCCACACTTGGCAGGCATACTCCAAGTGTGGCCTGATCAAAGCAGTGTAGAATTTGAAGTTATCAGTTGATTTGTGTGAGCATAGATATGTCTGTACAATAGACCAATTAATTTTCTTGCTTTCATACACACTGAGTTAGAGATGAACGCAAAGCAAATGCATCAGTCAACCATAGCAAATGTTCTGCTCATGCACACGGTGATTAACAGTCTGTATGTAAATAAATACTTGTATTTCGGCAACAATGCTGTGTATAGCAAAAATAAAGCTAAGTATTTCAGTAAAATGTAGAAAGATGTAGGGATGACAGTGCCAAACATATATAATACAGTAGTCGGAGGAGTCTATTACATGTACTAAAATGAGGAGGGATGAGGGCTTGAAAGGAGGATTTTAATAAAAACTAACATGATACTCTTGCAATTTCAGTCGTTCTGACTCTGAAAAGTACTGGGAATGGTACGTCTCAGACAGCCACAACATCTCCACGGAGTAATTATATCTCAGTGAATCTATTATATCATGCAGTTCATCTATGTCTAGTGGAATGTGGAGTATTAATTCTTTCAATGATATATTCTCTCTGAGAATGCAACTCAACTTTGTGCCACCTTTGACCCTACTGGGGTTAGCTCTCAGTGGACGGGGAGAAGTGTTCAGGTCTGAGGCAAGAGTGGAACAATCAAATGCTAGGGAAGAAATGCTGGCACTAATTGTTTCTACTGAATCCAGAGGATATTTACAGTCATGTATCACGACTTTATTCAGTGATGAAGGCGAGAGCACTGTCCTTGCTAACTGATTTTCAACTAGAGTTGATAAAGATGATCCACCAACCACCAGTTCTCTCAAACTACTAGATGGCTGAACAAGACCAGCTAGAGCTGCTACATCATCCATACCTATTGATATATCCTCCATATTTAGTGTGTGTAGTTTTCCAGGTTTACTCAATTCGTGCAACAGTTTCACTAAACTTCCATCACCTCCTGGATTGATACTAATGTCCAGTGATGTCAAACTATGCAGGCAAGGAATACACTCAGCAAGGTTCCCAAACCCCCTTTGGTCAATAGTACACAACTTCAAGTTCAATGATTTGATGTGTCGGAGGATCTGATAAGGTATTTGCAATAAATGTTCTCCTTCATTTATAATTCCTCTAGACCAGGTTAAGTCTAACTTCTCGATAGATCCACCGCCATAGTCAACAGACTTCATCCCATGACCTAACATCTCAAGATCCTCTCTTAGTACATCCTGTGTAACTATGGTCCAAGAATTACTGCATACAGATATACAGTAGCCAAGAGCATAAAAATCATAATTTGATAATATGGAATCAAATTTCACTCTATACTGAGCAAAGACACTCTTACAACTTTGTGCATCTTGTGTTTCAAGCAAACACTGAAGTAAGAAGAAACCAACTCTCACCACATCATCTACCACCTTGTATTCATAATTTAGTAAAGTGCTTTTTGGCACATATTCACTCCTCCACCTTACCACTATCTTTTTAAACTCCTCCCATCCAATGTTCTGCATTTTCGTCAGACCGGCCACAAACCTCCACATTACATTCATTGATGTTGAGTTGTTCTCAATAAACAATGTTCGCTGCTTATCAGCTGGAAGTTGGGAAACGTAGAATGCACTCATAAACTCCTGCAGTGTGAAATGAAAGAAATTGTAAGTGGTTGTTTCCTTCCGTGTATACAGAACTGTGTGTTTGACAAGTAGCCCCAGATCACTGCAGTCTTTAGGAAGCTGTTTAAAGACAGCCTGCTCCCTTAATATTCCACTAAAGGCTAACTCTCCTACTTTCACCAGCTGCTGGTAAAGGTCACTATCATGAGGAAGATCCTCAAGATTATCAGGCAACTTACTACCCAAAGGATCTCCTGTTGTATTCAGGTATCTAGACAAGAGGCACAGGGTCAGCTCAGTGTACAGCTGGGTCTGTGTGTGGGGAACAGGCTTGCCTGACTCATAGGTATCCTGGTAGACCCCCACGACTATGGCACAGTTCAGAGGATTGTACATCATACCCTTCACAACTGAGTTGGCAGATAAGTACCGTCTGAAGTCAGTGAAAACGTCGGCAAGTATGCTATGTGCAAACTTAAAAATCTCCTTCTCAGAGAACCCCACTGTGGTGTATTGTAGAAGTGTACGTATCATTGTTATCTGTCATTACCATTACTATACGTTGTTTTGTTATGTGTGATTACGTGTGATTATGTAATGTGTGACTGTGCACGTGTTTGTGTAATGATTTTTCTCCAAGTCGACTGAGTTCTCTCTCTCTCTCTCGTTCACGCGCCCCTCTCGGCACCGACACAACACTGGCGACGAGGATCGGATGCACCTACTGCGTTCCTGATGGCGACATTTGGCAAACTCGAGGAGTTTAATCCGAGTGCAGAGGACTTCAGCACTTACCTGGAGAGAGTGGACCTGTTCTTTAAGTCGAATGACGTTGAAGACCAAAAGAAGGTACCGATATTTTTGAACTGTATTGGTAGTACCACGTACAGCCTCTTACGTGGCCTAGTTGCGCCAGAAAAGCCCGCAGATCTCACCTTTGCCGATTTATCAGACAAACTCAAGGCGCATTTTGAACCGAAACACATTGTGATCGCCGAGCGCTTTCACTTCCATAAGCGAAGTCAAAACCATGGAGAGTCAGTGGCCGAGTACCTGGCGGAACTTCGTAGGCTGGCAGCAAAGTGTTCGTTTGGAAATTACTTAGAGGAGGCTCTACGCGACCGCCTTGTTTGCGGTCTGCGCAGCGAGTCCATTCAGAAAAGACTGCTCTCTGAAGCTGATTTGACTCTGTCTAAGGCAGTAGACATAGCCAAGAGCCTCGAAGCTGCTTCCCAGAGTGCGCAGACCCTGAAGGGAACCGTGGACCTACCCGTCGGTTACACAACGTCACAGAGAAACCCTAGGGCGACTACAAATAGTGGAAAGACGTGCTATCGGTGTGGTAAGACGGGGCATCTCGCTCCCAGCTGCAGCGCTAAGGATGCTGTCTGTCATGAGTGTGGGAAGAAGGGTCATCTGGCCCGTGTTTGCAGAACAAGGAAACAGAAGCCATTCAAATCACCGCCAGGGCGGGCCAATGTGGTGGAAGCTGACCATAGTGAAGACAGACCACAATCAGATGAATCTCAATCAGATGACCTTATCAGTAATCTACACCAAGTCTCTGGCTCAGCCCCATCTCCTTATAGGGTAGTTCTGCACATAGAGGGAAAACCGGTGGAGATGGAAGTGGATACTGGGGCTGCTGTAACCATAATGCCCAAGGACCTCTGGCGGGCATTGTTCCCAAAAATCCCCCTGGCCAAGTCTTCAGTGTGTCTCCGCACTTACACATCCCAGGCTATATCAGTTGACGGACAGGCTGATGTAGCAGTTCAGTATGGGACATTCACCGGAAGATTGCGGGTTTATGTGGTCAAGGGTAAGGGCCCAACCTTACTTGGACGTGACTGGCTGAGCCATATTCGACTGAACTGGGCCGAGATAAAGGCCATTGTGTGTACTAATGTGAGCCAGTTAGTGGATAAGTACAAACAAGTGTTTAAGTCTGGTGTGGGCACAATGCTGCATCTTAAGGCACACCTCAGTCTGAGAGAGAATTCCGAGCCACGATTTTGCAAGTCACGCCCAGTACCTTTTGCCATAAAGGACCGTGTGGGTAAAGAGCTGGATCGCCTTGAGGAAGCAGGGATTCTATACCGAGTAGATCATGCTGAATGGGCTGCGCCCATCGTGCCTGTGCCCAAGAAAGATGGTACGATCCGAGTGTGTGGCGACTTCAAGGTTACGATTAATCCGGCCCTCCGCATAGATCAGTACCCCCTGCCAAAACCATCTGACCTGATGGCCTCATTGGCTGGTGGGAAGCGATTCACAAAGTTGGATCTAACTTCAGCATATCAACAGATGACGCTGGACGAGGAATCTTCTAGACTGGTGACCATCAACACACATCAGGGGCTATACCAGTATTCGCGTCTCCCATTCGGTGTCGCGTCGGCCCCTGCTGTCTTCCAGAAGGCGATGGATACCATACTACAGGGTATCCCAGGGGTCATATGTTACCTGGATGACATTCTTATCACGGGGAAGTCAGACAGGGAGCATCTCCACAACCTCGAGGAGGTACTCAAACGACTGCAGCATCATGGGGTCCAACTGAGGAAGGATAAGTGTCTGTTCCTCCAGAAGGCTGTTGAGTACTTGGGTCATCAAATAGATGAGACAGGAGTTCATACATCCCCTCAGAAGGTGAAGGCTGTGGTGGAGGCACCCTCACCTCGCAACCTTCGTGAGTTAAGGTCATTCTTGGGCCTGTTAAATTATTATGCTCGTTTTCTCCCAAATTTAGCATTGACCCTGCATCCTCTCCATCAGTTGTTGCAAGCTGGTCAACCCTGGTGCTGGTCCGAAGCTTGTGAAAGAGCATTCAGAACTGCGAAACAGAAGCTGGTTGAAGCTCCCGTCTTGGCACATTACGACCCTGATTTCCCTATCGTACTTGCCGGTGATGCCTCTGCCTATGGGGTTGGGGCTGTGATTTCTCATAAAATGCCGGATGGATCCGAGCGCCCAGTGGCATATGCGTCTCGCACGCTATCCAAGAGTGAACAAAACTATGCGCAGGTGGAGAAGGAAGCGCTGTCACTGGTGTATGGGGTGCGCAAGTTCCACCAGTACTTGTATGGTCGTCGTTTCACCATACTTACAGATCACAAACCCCTAAAGGCTATTTTGGGGCCCAAGAAACATATCCCGCCACTTGCAGCCGCACGAATGCAACGGTGGGCTCTACTGCTGTCAGCCTACGTGTACGACATTGAGTTCCGTCCCACAGAGTCACATGCAAATGCTGATGGGTTGTCGCGACTACCGCTGTCTACAGGACCTTCTGTTGTCAACAACACTGACCCTTCAGCCTTTAACGTTATGCAGCTAAAGGCACTTCCTGTTCAAACCTCAGAATTGAGGGCAGCCACTCGTTCGGATCCAGTCCTCAGCAAAGTACTACATTGCCTCCATTATGGCTGGCCAGAAGATGCCCAGGACTCCCTGACCCATTTCTGGAGGAGGAGGGAAGAGCTGTCAGTTGAAGGGGACTGCCTTCTGTGGGGTGTGCGGGTTGTCGTACCAACCAAACTGCGCAAGAAAATCCTGCAGGAGCTGCATTGTGGCCACCCCGGGGTGGTACGGATGAAGGCCTTGGCAAGAAGTCACGTGTGGTGGCCTGATATCGATAAGCAGATAGAAGAGTGTGCCAAAGCCTGCTCAGTTTGCCAGTCCAATAAAGGTGCACCGTCCAAAGCCCCTTTACACCCTTGGCAATGGCCAAGCTCACCGTGGGAGAGGATCCACTTGGATTTTGCAGGGCCAGTTGCAGGGAAGATGTTGTTGGTAGTCACAGACGCACATTCCAAGTGGCCAGAGGTGGTGGTAATGAACAGTACATCAAGCGCTAGAACCATCACAGTCTTGAGAGAGATGTTTGCTCGATTCGGACTACCTCAACAAATTGTAACAGATAACGGGCCACAGTTCACCGCTAATGAGTTCAGACAGTTCACAGCTGCTAATGGTGTGAAACACATCACGACTTCACCATATCACCCGTCCAGCAATGGAGCAGCCGAACGTATGGTGCAGACAGTGAAGCGTGCCATTCGTGTGGGACTGCAGAGTGGTGACACTCTAGAGCATGCACTCGCTTCGTTCCTATTACGCTATCGTGTTACTCCACATGCCACTACTGGCACCTCTCCAAGTTCGCTGTTCTTAGGCCGACCTCTACGTACACGTTTGGACCTGTTGAAGCCCAAGGTTGCCTGTCGAGTGAGAGACAGTCAGGCACAGCAGAAAGACTATCACGACCGAAGAAGCAAGTTTCGTGAGTTCACTGTGGGTCAGAACGTGTGGGCTCGTGACTTTCGGGGGGACTCCCGCTGGATTTCCGGTGTGATTAAGGACAGACTGGGGCCATTGACTTACCTTGTCCAGCTCCCAAATGGTCTTCTGTGGCGTAGACATGTGGATCACCTGAGAGACGGTAGCCAGCAGGATACAACCACAGCTACTGAGGAGTTAAATCCTCAAGAACCCGAAGAGGATTTCCACACAGAAGCCACTGGCGTGAGAGTTTCAGAGGCCACTGAAGACCCTGTGCCTTTGGCTAGTGAGTCACCAGTAACCCAGGTGCCTGTTGAAGTTACCCCCAGTGCCACACTTGACCAGCCACTCTCACCAAGGTACCCGACACGATTTCGTCAACCACCCAGTCGATTGTACGGAACACTGCAAGATTTATCGTACTAAGGACATCCCCATTTAGGGGGGAGGAGATGTGGTGTATTGTAGAAGTGTACGTATCATTGTTATCTGTCATTACCATTACTATACGTTGTTTTGTTATGTGTGATTACGTGTGATTATGTAATGTGTGACTGTGCACGTGTTTGTGTAATGATTTTTCTCCAAGTCGACTGAGTTCTCTCTCTCTCTCTCGTTCACGCGCCCCTCTCGGCACCGACACAACACCCACGACCTCAATGTGCTTGCCAATGCCTGTCTGCAAAAGGGCCTGCAGCCGTGCTGATGCAGAAGGCCTACTGGTAACTAGTACAGTGGCTTTAGGAAGATACTTAGAGCCCCTAATTATATCCATCACCAATGACTTCTCTCGGAATTCAAATGGGAACTCGTCAAAGCCATCAAACACAAACAGCACACCATCTCCCTCTCTTTTCTCCACCTCCTCCCCTACATGCCTGCTTAGCTGTTTATCGCAGTGGTAGAATAGGTCACTGATGTCTGTGGCTGACTGCACTCCTTCCTCTCGTAGTCTAAGGAGCACTACTAGTGAGAATCTTTTTAGTGATTCCAGTGTCGGCCACTTTCGACACAGCTGCCATGCTAAGGTACTCTTACCAATGCCAGGTGCTCCTTCGACAATAACAAGACGTGCCTTGTCATCTGCTTTCAGGATGTCTTCCATTTCAATTGGCTCTTTGACCTGCAAGATCTGGTCGATATTTCCTCGAAGTGTGAAACGAGTGAACTCATCTGCCTGCGCTTGGCTCACCTTTTCTTTTTTCACAAGAGCCAACTTGATAAACACCTTACTAGGAGTGGGAGGAAACTTGTCGGATTTGGCAACTGGACAGGTAGAATACACAGCTCTCAGAAAGTTAGCATAGCGGAACAGTACAGGGGGTACAGAGACTGAAACTGAAGTGGATGATGATGGGAGGAGACTAGATGAAGGTGGTGATAAACAAACTTGAGATGTTTTTATACATTTTGCGGGTGGAGTGTGGAGTGGTGAAGAGGTGGAGCATGAAGGTGTAGAAATATCTGGGAAATGTTATAGGAGTTACATCACCTAACATTCTGTTATCATTATAGTTGTACAGATATCAATGCAGTGGAGAAAATTTAAACACAATTGGAACCAGGTATCCTGATTAACACTTGACACACATGCATAGCGCAAGGGTTACTGTCCTTGGTGTGTGTTTGTCTGATGCCCACACCAAAAGCTTACTATATATGTGGAGAGATGTCCACAACTGCCATGAACCATCAGGGTTGTTCTTAGTACATGCATCTCCTGGGGTGCAAGGCATCCTTATGAAACTTCTATGAGCCTAACCTTTAGGATATAAGTAGAGTGCTTGGATATCAAGGACTACTATGGATATCCTGGGAATGCCAAATCATATACAAGCGCAAAAACATTTCATTCAAATGTTAAAGGATATTAAATCCTGTAACATTTTAATGAAATGTTTTACGCTTGTTCCACTGGTTTTTCGTTGTACAAGTGCTGGTCTGAGCGAGCCCACCTTTTTGCTGCTCATGGTCACATTAAACCACATGGACGTTCGACTACATGGAAGTATTAGCTACTTGTCCAGGTAAGGTTCTACGAAGATTCTGTTGGCCAAAGGCAGTGCACACGGGAATAAGAAACTGTTCCATGTGGAAATGAAGGTATATAAGTGTACCAATTGTGTGCTAGACTGTTTGAACTGAAGAACATAGAGAAATCGGCCATGTTATTGTAGTGGTGTATTTTACCTACTTTGATAGTTTTATCTGTAAAGAAACACTAGCTTGTACACCATGTTATATATCTAAAAGGCTTATAAACCCAACATTCCTGAGTTCTGAGTCGTTTCACTTGTAAAGGCTGATGGGCGTGTCGGTGCCATTCCTACATAGAGAGTCTATACCAACTCTCTGATAAGATGTGTGGGGCTATATACCACTGACATCCTTGGTTGTCTTCAGTATACATTGTGTAGCACTGTCTTAGTAGTTCATCCTGGACTACTAGGAACATCCCGAAATTGCCCTCTATATACCACTATAGATACATGCACCAGCACTTAGTAGTTCATGGATGTTCTTAGCCTCGTACCCAGGCATTCGGTGGGAGGGCAAAAAGGAACGCCTGGTAACTACTGTTTGTGCATGCGTGTAATTTCCCAGAATTCTGGGAAAATTGGATACTCTTGCAATCTTCCGTGTAATGATGACGTATATTTCCTTTTTTGGAATAGCCATTCTGTGAGTAGCCTACAGGTAGTACAGTTAATTTAGCTCTTCTTAAGTCATTTCATAAGCTGTTCGAAGGCTGAGAAGCCATTAGCAGGAGAGACCATAGTTGCTAGTAGCATGGATGCAAAGCAGTAAAGTTATTCTTGAGGCCCAATGATGCCAGATGCCTGCTACGCTCTGTTAGCAGCTACCACATCTGAAATAAGCCACAAATACTGGAAGCGCCCGCCATCGGTGGCACCGTACAAGCTGTCAATTAGTTATATGTTTACGTCACACCGAAACCCAACCCATAAAATTGGTCACTGACGTAGTGTTGCGTAATAATAGCCGCTTAATTACACGCATGCGCAAACAGTAGTTACCAGGCGTTCCTTTTTCCCCTCCCACCGAACGCCTGGGTACGAGGCTAGGATGTTCTGGACTACTAAAAACCATCTTGGGATTCTCCCCTATATGTATAGCACTTCATGTCCCGGGTCTTAGTAGTCCCAGGATGTCCAGGACAACTAAGAACATCTTGGGATTCTCCTCTATGTGTTTAGCACTATGCATGATGATGTCCCATGTTTTAGTAGTCCTGGGATGTCCAGGACCACTAAAACATGGGATGCAGGAGTTTATGAGTGGTGGATAATGTATACAGACGTCGCATAACTCACCTCCTGTGAGTGTTGTCATAATCAGGTCCATTCCTTCAGTATCACTTAACATGTCAATAAACAGGTCAAACTGACAGGGATCTTGTCTGATCCTCTCCAAGGCAAGAGTAACTAGTTGACTTTCTTCAGGTTTCTCTTTGATGTGCAGCCATTTATGCTGTTTGTAGAGTAGAGTCAGCTTATCTCGGGCACTAGGGCTTGACTCCAGGGCTTCTGTAATGGTCACAAGGTTTCTGAGAACCCTGCCATATCCTGTATAGTATAGTGTAGTGTTAGGTATAGCTCCACTTTATTATTAGGATTTGCTTTGGAGGTTCTAGACACTTGTTCCCCCTTAAAAACATGGAGCTATTCCCACTCCATGGGCTAATGAAAATACACCCCTGTGGAGGAGTAATATTTATAACCCCCCTAGGACATTAACGTCTCCCCCTGGGACACCAAAATTTACCCCCAAGGACAAATTCTTCATACCTTCCCCCATACTCCCATACCTTCTCCCATACTACCTTCAGACAAATTACTTCATATCCTTTCTACCCCCCAGACGTCATATTTTGTCCAAAAAACATGGACAGGCTAATTATACCCCCCCCCCCCTGACAAAACCACAAGCTCCCCCCCCCCCCAGACACAATTATTGATCCTCCACAGGGCTACATTTCTAGTTAATGGAATAGCCCCATATCCGCCGTCATTTTCCCTCGAAACAATATTACTGTAGAATATGACAGTACAACTCACGAGACGCGGGTGCGTCTGTGGCCATATCAGAAGAGTTGCTTGTCTCTGAAACAAAAGATCTAGAAGTGCAGTGGCCACCTCACTCTACTTCTTTCGTGTTCACTTACCCACGGGGGGTATACTATATATATAGTGCGCGTCATACGGCGTTTAGGCCATTGTTAATAATTAAAAACATGTTTCTTGTCAAGGAATCCCCCTAGTACTATATATCGGGTATCATTATTGTGACGTCATTGTCTCGTGCCCAGCTGTAATTAGGCAAGCGAGGAAAATTACTTATCGAGCAAAGTCACACCTCTCACTGCTGCAATTTTGGAGGTGTGGCTTCCGTAGTAATGACTGACGTCACAATAATGCGCCTGGCGGATGACCAAATAACAGTGGCCTTAGCGGAAAAGTTGTGGGTTGTGATATGCGCGGGTAAATAGAGCCAAACTACGCTATTGCTGATACTCCAGCACTTTTTCGTTCCTTGTTGTTTTACTCTCCTAGTATTAAAGTTCTTCTACCTATGTTATTGTAGTTAGGAAAACCTTTTTCTCTAGAACCCAAGGGGCTAGCAAACAACGCACTACATTTGAGTGTATCCAATCGCTGGACTGGAACACTGGACTGGACTACTGGACTGAACTACTGGACTGAGATGTACAAATGTATTACACCAAAAATTATAACATTATACTATATCAGCCAGTCGTCATGACTAGGAAGGCTCACTCCTTTCGCCAATTATGACTTCTTTGCATACCACCTCACACACCTTCCTTCCTTCCTTATACTGTGTGCACTCCTAAGTGAGTGATACAGGCCAGACCTCATTCTACCCTTACCCCCACCACCACCACACACTGACACACACAAAGCATTAAATGGCTAACCCTTGAAGAAGTGTGCCGCACACACAAGTATGAGTTCATAGTATAAACACATGGCATGAGATTGAGTTCAACTATGCAAAAGCTGGCAGCAATGTGGTCCAAGGGCTATATAAGTACATCTCCTTCGTGTAAATTCTGATGCGTTCATGGAGCAAAAAAACAGGTCGAGGTATAATTAGCATATTGGCTTGTTCACTTGGTCTTCTCACTATAACTCCTGAACAAAGCATTTTCAGACCACCCTTCATTGCCTGTTAAGTAAGTTGTATCGCTTGTGGGACAAAGAATCGCTCAAGAAGTGTAACAGACACACACAGACCCTACTATCGGGAACCTTAGTCCAGTATATAGTCCAGTCCAGTGTTCCAGTCCAGCGATTGGATACACCCCACTACATTCCGTGAGATGGCACGTTCGAGAGTCTGCATAGTTAAGTTCCATGCCTTATGTAAGAAGAGCACAGAATATTGTACCCTAGCGGCAAAAGTTTTCATGTGCTATAATGGTCTGGTGCAGTCTACAGGATAAAATTAAATTTCGCGCGCTGCGATTGATATTGTGGGCGGTACCTGTGACGTCATTGCGCACGAGACAAAACATTAATTTGTCCGACCTGTCCAGCATGTCCAGTTGAACCAGTTGTCGTTTCTTACGTTCGTATATATGAGTACGGTGGCGCTGGCTGAGCACGTCCGACTAGCCTGGCCTGTTTCATAGCTACCTAGTGAGAGAGAACACATAGCCCGTCTTTGTCTCTGTTGACGCTGTAGCTCTGCAAGACAAGCAAGACGTGTGGGTTAAATCCTGAGAGTTCTAGACGTTAAGTAGCCGACGATCAACGATGCTGTGTTCCAAGCTAGTATGCCGGTGCCGAGGTACGTCACACGTAGTGTAGCAAAGTAATGAGCACTAATTATAACGCACATGCAGTCGCTAAACTGTACAGTTCCTGGACTTCTTTAGCTTCGGACTAGAGCCTGAACACGTCTCAGTGGTGAGGCTTTCACCTCTCCATGCGCCATGAATATGTGTACTATTGACATGACTATGTATGTTTGGTGGACCGAATTGGATATTTTACAACAAAGTAAGTTGTGTTCGATTTGGAGATGACCAATGAAGGATTTGGGGACCATACTTGAACAGGCAGATGAATGAATCTATATACTTATGCAAATATTGTGTATCTATACATGCTCCCAGACTAGATGGTCTGTGTAGGTTTTTATTACTATCCACCTTACACTTGCCATCTCAGTGCAAGAAAATATCTGCAATATGCATAACACAATCGACATCGACACTTCATATGCATATACATGCAGTTCCATTGTCTCTCTTATGAGCCTGTGTCTGCTGGACAGTACAAGGGTTCATTCAGCTATTCCTCTATGTATAGTGTCTGACTGTGTCAAAAGCACCAACTGGCACATGAAAAAGCTATCTCATGTAGCACTCAGACAACACCTAGTTCTAGCTTGAGCTGTAGTGTAGACACTAAGTACGAAATTCTCCTTTCATGGTTCAATGGATAGATGCATTATAGTTGGAGTAAAACTACGCAAATACATTTATGGGAAGAGCATGCATGCGTGAACATTGTCTACCACAAGGTAAACTAGACTGCAATGATACAATAACAAAACAATGCGCAGCTCTCTGTTACTTAAATCACCCTCTAGGGCTCTAGTTTATAGGCCCTTTATTTCAGGGGCTGTAAACCACACCCTCATTGGGTGATTTAGTCTAGCAAGCTAGCCCCTTTTTTTCCTCTGTTTTTTCTTGCTGACTTTAGTTGGGAGAAAAAAGGGTCTAGCACAGGTCATTGTCTTCATGCAATTAATTGGGCGAGCGCAGCGAGCCCGTACTAGTGAACTCAATGGCAATTTTGTTTGTATGTATGTAGGTATGTATGTATGTTTATATGTCATCAACCGACCGCGGTCAGTGCGCATGCGTCCCCGCGCAACACGCAAACGTAGCCGGCCTTGCCTCTTCCGCTCATTGTGCTCGCCCACAAATGCTTTGCATTCTCCTAGTTTATTATCTGTACTAGGGAAGCCATAATTGGTGGGCATGGTCATTTTAAGTGGGTGCGTAACCAGAACCGAGGGCTGTAATGATGTTCTTGGCATGGCTCAAGCGCTTACATAGTGTGCGAGTACAGTTAACTAGATTCATGATGGCCCTTACGTACGCCTCCTACGCTATAATTGCTTTTGCAATTGAGATTTGGAAAGTGCGTGCTCATTGGTCAGATTTAGCTGTGACGTAGGCAATTAAAAGTGACCTGTCCTAGACCCTTTTTTCCTCCCAACTAAAGTCAGCAAGAAAACACAGATAAAAAAAGGGGCTAGCTTGCTAGACTATGGGTGATTCAAAGTTACATTATATTTTCTTCACGTATACAATGCCATGTTATGTACTTCAAAGAGTATTGAAATTCGAATAAATGTGCCATCTGTGCACTGGAAAGAGACATACTATTTTGACATCCACAAAAGAGTGTTTGTATTCTTCTGTGTACGCATCTCTTCCTTGTGTTATAAAAGCACTACAGAGGAATTGGATTGTACATGAAGTGAAGCGGGAGTACTGAATTGAGACATGCAGACGTGAGATTATTGGAGTCATTGACATTTGTTGGACTCACTGGCACTGGTTGCTGTGGCCACAACCCAACACCAGCAGAAAGTGTCTTTATCCACAAGGTGTCCTGACTTTCAGGATATAACTAACGGGAGATCATTGCTCTGCTCTCCTTCAATTCAACATAAGCTCTACATATTGCATGCTATTGGCTTTTAACCCTTTATATTTAGTTAGATACCTTGACCCTCAAGGCAAAGTGCTAGTGCATGTGGGGTGGATGTCTTTAGTTTTTGTCTTGCTACCTTCTGCCTCCCCTACAAATGAGGCACCTTAATGGAGTGGAGAGAGTCCTACATATACATACTGTACTTGTAGTTAAAAGGAACCGATACCATTAATGCACGACCACACTTTTACTCACAAGCAAATAATGCAAGCAGATAATATAACACATGAATTGAGGAGATAGACACTGTATATATTCTTACATTGACAAAGGGTTTCTTTTTGCAGGAAGACCAAATGTTGAGCAGAAGTTCCCCCACCACAACTGGATAACAGTACTGTCTATTCAGTTCCTAATCAGCTCATCATTTTCAATTGTGGCTCCATCCATTTATAAGTTTATCACAACTTCACCACAGTCCCCTCCAGATGAGTTGGAAAGTGAAAAGGTAATTGACTACGATATGCAGCCCCTTCTGTAAAAACTAACTTGTGCCCTGCACCCTTGTCGTAGCACAGTACTTCATATAATCGAGCTGTCTTCGTCACGGTCTCTCCATGCATAGTTTCTACTAATATAACTATAGAGGCCTATGTGGCTAGGAAAACTAGTAACTGTTGACATTCTAATCACTAGCTTTTTGGCTAGAGATTAGAATGTCAATAGTTTTTGCCTCACATAATCCTCTGGGCACATGCACAGTGAGGGTTACTGTACTTGGTTTGTGTTTCTATCTGTACGTCTCATGTACCCCAATGGTCTGCCAAACTGAGCTAACAGCCCAGCCAACAGACAGAGCCAGACAGAGCCACTAGTTCATCATTTGAGCTACCTCTTTTCCTGAATAAAGCGAGAAGCCTAATACCTGCATAACCGAGCTCTGCCCAACCCAACATGGTGCATTACTGTGAGGAAGGAAGGGATCTCTTCAATACAGGTTTTTTATGTATATACAAGCATATATAATGCATAAACTCATGCAGGCATCAGCACCACTAGGGCTATTGCAACCCTTGTGTTGTTATTTCAGTCGCCTATGTCAACATGATGGTGCTAAGAGAACCATGCAAGTGCTGAAGATATACCATAATGTCTAGGAAACCACTAGTTCTAATTGGCGAGCAGAGTGAGCCCACCTGGTTGTATCAATGGACCAATATTTCTTTATATGTTTGTGATGAGCATTGTAGTATACTGTAATGTTTTTATGTGAGTTCTAATTTTACACTAGGTGGGCTCTATCTGCTCGCCAAAAAAAGCGAATAGTGCCACACTGCCAGGCGTCTACCTAACGTCTACCTCACGTGATGTTTGCGCCCAGGCCTTCCCCGACTTTTCAATGTTTAATCAGCGCGTATTGGAACGCTCGCGGGGAAGGCCTGGAACCGAGGCTAGTATATGTGCCTGCATATAACCCTCTCTCATATTAATGAGATCCCTATCATCCTCACAGTAATGTACCTTATAGATGGAGCTTGGTTATACTAGTCTTCTCTCTCTAACCCATAAAGGAAGAGAAGTATAGCTTGGTTGGAGCTGGAAGTGTAGTTAATTTACCACTTCCTGACCTGACCACATTGAACAGAGCTACCCTGCATTGTGCACAGACCCTTGCATTGTGCATTGTATATACACAGTGGTATACATGCCTTTGAATATCAATGATATGTCATGTTGAATGACCTACCTGTAGACCTAGCTGTATGCGTATGTGAGTAATATTTCTTTGCAGGGACAACGTTTCTGGCCAGGACTAGGAGGATCAGATGCAGACTATGCTTGGGCCTTGATGAGTGCCCCACTATTGGAATTGATTACAATGCCTTTTACAGCAGCAATGGTTCATAAGTTGCCATTCACTGTTTCCATACTTTTTGGCTTGTTCCTGTATGCTATTGGAGGAGCCCTATATGCACTCGCAGACAATGTATGGATGGTTTTCATCGGATATGGTCTCTTTGGAGCTGGGTCCACTTCTGCGGCTGCACTTCATGCCTACATAGGAGAAATGGGCTCTGTGATGGATACGATAAGAGAGAGACAGGGAAAGAAAAAAATGAAGTTTGCTATTTATCTTGCATTCTCTTTTTTGCAAAATGGAGGATATCTACTGTCATTTGGTGAGTCAAATCTAATGGTAATTGTATCCTGGTATTGGATGTAGCCTCATATTTTAGGGCTCCAGACTATGCAGGCAAGCACAACCAATGAATGACAGAGACAAACATACCCTGTTTTTTTTTCATTTGGATATTATGTTTACCTATAAATAGGGCTTGGCACATTATTGAAGTACTCCGGCCGACTAAGTGCGACGAATTTTGCGCATGAGCAGCTTACAGTATTAATGTTGTCACATAATAGTTAACTTGTAGATCGATCGCCGAAAGTTCTTGTGCAAGAAAATCGCAATAAACTGTCTCTAAGTGCACTGCCCGACTGGCCTTGTCCGCACGATAACTTTACCTCGTGGAGCCACACCTTCTTGCATGCGGAATAGATAGAGAGTGGCTCTGCGAGGCAAAAAGTGGTCCGGCCAAAACCTGACCGGCCCGAGTGGTGACGCCCACCTCTGTTCTGTGTCACGTGATGTGCCACATGGCCAGCTGACTCAGCTACCAGTAAAGTTATTCTACTTTAGCCATCATCAGCATCTGCTGAAGGGTTCTTTTCGAGACATTTACTCAGTATCAGACCAGTGCACTACAAGACTATGTATAGGTTATGCTTGAATTTAACAATTCATAAGCTTTCTCTTTTCTTGTCAAATCATTTTGCTCAAAAAATTTGTCAATTATGCTCCAGTCAAGAATGAGACCTATGTATTATGCTCAAAATTATGGCAGCATAATGTACCAAGGCCTACCTACAAATAGCACAATTTTTAAGTAGTCCGGCCAACTAAGCACGACGAATTTTGCACATGCGCAGCTTACAGTCATTAGCGATGTCAAAAAAGCGAGGAACTTCACTGCGAAAGAGTGAGGATCCTTCTCTGTTTATTTCATTTGCAGGTGGAGTATAGACTCTGTACTACCACTAAGAGCTAGAAACTTAAAGTGGCATGTAACCTTCTAGCTCCTAGTAGTCTGAATGGGCGATTTTTCTATATATGTCGTGCCAGTGCACATGCGTCGATATTACGTGCTTTTTTTATGCGAATTATTTTCTCCACTTGTCAAAAATGCATATTGCATTCACCTAGTATATACACTATAGATGTATATATGTAGTGACTCTAGCACACCTTCCACACTACGTAGCTACTTAACAATGCGTTTTCAGACAGGATAATTCCACTTCAAGGTTCCCTTTCATTAACAATTCAAGGTAGTCGCCGTAGTACACAATGCATACCGTATTTGCTGGAGTATAAGTCACAGTAGTGGTACTATATCCGGACGCATGTCGAAGGCGGTGCGACTTGCGTATCGAATGTGCACAACGCAGGTCTATATCACTGCAAAAACAGGGTGGTTATTTTAACACAAAATTAGTTGCACTCCTTTCATGTGTAGTCACTCATTCATGTAATGACAAGTTAATGGCTGAGTAATCTTATAGTAATTATGTTGTTTCAATCTAGGATGTAACGACTGATAAAACATGCAACTGAGAGAACTTGTTAAACAGCCATTAAATAGTCATTCATGAATGACCGGCTACACATGAAAGGAGAGTAACTGACATAACAAACATTTTATGTTAAACTAACCATCATGTTTTTGTAGTATATAGTGCATTAATAGCAACAACATTAATGGTGAGCAAGCGTGCAAGCTATATACACAGTGATTGCAACGGCAGACGGCCACTATAACACTAGCATGTAGTAAACATAGAGTATTGAGATCATTCATATTCCCTCTTTCTGTTTGCACCTGAAGCTGTTATCCAATAATACTTGTTTATAGTCAGGGCGGCCATGTACAATACTGAAACTTTCATCCGTAGCTACTCCAACCGCCATTAATATACGAGTACAACCGGTTAGCTCTAATTAGACTGACAGCGCATGCAACTTATATTCCACAGTTTAAATAATTTTTTCAAGCATCTGCGTTTTGGAAGTGCGACTTATACACTAGTGCGACCTATACTCCGGCAAATACAGTACTCTACTTTCAATGTTCAGAGGCAAGATTGATCCAACATCGTCCCAAACTAGTCGAGTTTCTCTCTCATTTACAAAGAATTCAATGTAGTGGCTGCAGTACACCATCCATGTTCTAGTTGCACTGTAGGAGGTTGTTTTCAGAAGCAGGATTGCTAAACATCCCACTTCAGACCTGTCAAGTTTCTCACATTAACAAAGAATTCTGTAATTGTACACTTGTCTATTGACTCAAGTTGAAAGATAACCAAAGAAGGGTCAATGTTTGCTGTGTAACATATGCAACTGTGAGTGAAAAAATCACATGGTAGGAAGCAAAGAAAACCATTGTGCATTGATATGCACATGTGCGTGTGGTGACTGACTATACAAAATGAACATTTGTTGCTTGGTTGCTACAATGAAATCCCTAGAATGACCCACTATAGATTCTTTCATACTCTTGTGGTGTTCTGTTCCTTTCCAGTTCTCACATCAATTTTGGCACAGTTTCCAGACATCAATCCATATCACTGGCCTGGATGGTTTGTAACTGCAGAGGCAATGTTTATAGCCACTGCAGTGGCCCTCTGTTTTACTGAAACTCGTTCATGCAAACATATCAAGAGCTCTCATTTTAAATTTTCCTCATCTCTAGCAGAATTAAGGTTATTTACCAAGACCAGGACCAAACCGTGCATACGATTAATAGTATCCTTTTTTAGCTGAATAAGTATTACTTACAGCACCCCTGGGAGGGCTTATAAGCCACAGCATCCCACAATCTCTGTGTGCAGTTTGATAAACCAGTGACAACAAAGGGATTTTCAATGACACCTAGTTTATGTAGCTCTGTAGCTTTGAAATCTGCAGCTGGTCTCCAGTTCATTGTCCTTCAATCTTTCATTCTTGCTCACAGTATGCAAGTATGTGTAATTAAGTGTGGGTTGCTTCAGTTGTAATGCATTACTAGTCAATGGAATCATGGATCTACCACTGAAAGGCATAGGTATAGGTAATGTAAACTGGTTAAGTATAGGTATTCCATATGAATTATTACGTGCATAACACAATCATGTAACATGATAAATCACTGGTTTACATTAGCTACCACCCACTATAGGTATTACATAATAACAGCTGTATGGTGCATGCTATCAACAGTAGTAACTTGAGTTTCATTTCTTAACTATAAGCAGTGCTACATTTTCTTGTTTGCATGTGGATATATGAATGGACAGCTCTATGCGTTCCTTGGCACAATGGTCACTCCCGTGCTGAGTGATAAATTTGGACTCACTGTGGAGTACACATCTCACTTCCTTATTGGAATCGCTGTTGCCTATCTAGTTGGAAGTGTTTTTCTGTAAGTATACTTGTGCAATATGGTCACACAAATCACAAGTATTTTTGCATACAGTGGAACCCCTCTATAGCGGCCACCTTTGGGGAATGGTATTTTTGCTGTTATAGGTAGTGGTTTTTATACAGGGGTTAAGTTAAATCGGGACCAGGGCTATTGGCCGTTATATAGCAGAGGGCTGTTGCTGAGGGGTGGCCGTTAAGAGAGGTTCCACTGTATTTGTTTACCTGAGAATGTTTGCTATATATACCACAATAAGCGTAGAACCCTAGGTTATAGCATAGTAAATGGCCAAGACAAGGCAAGATATACTTGTATGTATGCTTACAATGGAAGTCCTGGTTGATTGTCATAGAACACACTTTTTCATGACTTGTATGTACACCTATTCCAAATCTTTCATTTCTCTTGTAGGCTAGTTACCAAACTTGTCAACATGAACAACAGACCTATTCTGGGAATCTCTCTTCTT
The DNA here is from genome assembly GCA_963970385.1 of Theonella swinhoei. Taxonomy (NCBI): domain Eukaryota; kingdom Metazoa; phylum Porifera; class Demospongiae; order Tetractinellida; family Theonellidae; genus Theonella; species Theonella swinhoei. The sequence continues at coordinate 3,709,660 of OZ019955.1, read as the reverse complement.
GTAGTGCTGGTTGGATCCATTATAGCTGCAGACTGGAAATCTGTTGGTCATGATCCCTGTTCTGATTACTTCCTTTCAAATGCATCTGCATCAATACATGGCAGTGGTATTGAGAGTACATACCAACACTTGATAGAGTGGTGTGAGGCTCAAAATAGCTCCGATTATCAGTGTTTCTGGAACCAGGAGTCTCGTATTACAGGAGAATTTTGTAACACTTGTCTTGATGCTTGTCTTAGCGTTGAAAAATCACATAATATCTACCACTTCACTGTCGGAGTACTGCTCATTGCGGTTTCAGCATCAGTTGGATTTGTTACCATCTCAGCAATAGCATCTGACATCACATCAATGGAATTTCAGGTTAATTGGTCATACATACCTCAATATATACCTGTCTCCTGCTTTTCCTCCCGTAGGGCGTTACTCTGACTCTCTTTGTTGCTAGTGGAACAATTTCCAGAACACTATCGCCACTTTGGTGTTAGTTGTTTTTTTTTTAATTTTCTAATGCATAATTGGAATACACTTTTTAATGTGTGCAGTTATGGAGAGTTATCTGTGGACAGAGAGGCACACACTCTTTGCATTAGGAGCCAATGCTCTCTTTGCACTAGTCTTATTGCTCTCACTAGCAGTACTCTACAGAAATCTAGCTCCCAAGCCAAAGAAAAGAGATGAAAACATGGCAGAGATTTCGGCAGTTAATGCATCATCAAAGATAGCAGAGGAAGAAGAATCCAATGGTATAGTGAGCATTTCACATATGTCATAATATGCTTAATACCTGACGTTTTCTCTACACAGTTTCTGACTCTGTACTACCTGCCTCGCATTACTTTGAAACCATACCATAGACTTCTGCCGATATCTATTATATTTTCAATCCTCGATCATTAGATTTAGTAGGTCTATATACCATCATGTACATGCAAATATATGTGTAGTCTATACATTAAATATTTTGTTAACCCTCGGCACATGCGCTGGAGGGTTACAGTACTTGCATGGTTTGTGTGTGTGTGTGTGTGTGTGTGTGTGTGTGTGTGTGTGTGTGTGTGTGTGTGTGTGTGTTTGTGGGTGTGTGTGTGTGTGTGTGTGTGTCAGTTCGGCGAGTTCTGCCATTCCACCCAATAAAAACCCCAAAAATGACACCATATGAATCAGCGCCCTATGGGAAAGATTAAAAATAGCCGTTTTTAAAATAAATGGTTAGTTCTATTCCACAGTTACGGCTATTTCCCGTTTATACAGTGTCTAAAGTCGGCCATTTTGTTTACGTCAGTGAGCATGCGCAAAGGGCTACGTGCATAGCAATGTGGTTCATGGCATATATAAGGGAAGCGCCCATACGTCTAGACACGGAGGATCCATGGCGCTTTGGTGGGGTACCCCCATCTAGATACTTTTGTCTCTCGGTGTCTTGGTTTGTGACGGGGCCATTTTCTCATTCCCTGTTATTCCCTACTGTTATGAAAACGCCCATTCACAGAGAGTTTCCAAAGAGCTATCTCTTTTGAAAACAAGTTACACACACAATATGGAGGAGATAACTGAGAGGAAAACTTTCAATTTCAGAGAAAGTATTTATAAAACTAAGCATCAAGTATACGGGCTGGCTAAGGCATGGCTAATTACGCATGCGCGGATCCAGTTTATATATGCCATCTACCAAATGTTACCTGACTTCTCAAGCCTCCTGATCTGTGGCTGGGCTATTTTCCATATACTTTCATTAGACGGGAGGCGGGGTTCCAATGTATATATACATATATATACTATGTTGCTATGGTAATGGCATGCAGGTTTATATATTGCATATACACCTTATCAATATTCAACATAGTATATATCGTATAAACCATGTCCAATCAGTGTATATTTTCAGATATACACCTGCTATGTTTGGAAATTTATTTGTGATATATCCCTCGGGCCGTTGGCCCTCGGGAAATATCACAAATAAATTCCTCACAGCAGGTGTATATCTGACATATACACCTCTTGGCCATGGTTTATACATTACATATATATACAGAGGTAGAGAACCTGGGGGGACAGGGGGGGGCTTGAGCCCCCCCCACTTTTTGATAAAGGGGGGCTGAGCCCCCCCCCAACATTGGAGGTTGTCATGAAGAATGTAATAGCTAATGCCGGATGTATTCAGAATGAACGTAACAACCCCACCACTTCATGAACGCTGAGCCCCCCCCCCCCCCCCCCCCCCCCCCCCAGTTTTGAAATGCTGTCTCTGCTTCTGATATAATTATATAACACATTAAAGGCGCCGAGGGTTTTGCACTTTAGTGCTATTCATTAATATTGCAGCTGCCATCTATGATTAATCCATACTGTAGTTCTTTTACTTTTCTTGCTTCTAATATGTATGGTAGCATTAAAAGGTTATTTTTGACCTATGTGGTTATTTCAGTTGCTATGACAGGTTGTTAATGCAACAACCATGGAAGGCCATAACACATCAGTGACAAAGTTCAGTGTAGTAATTATATCACAATCGACCCTTTTAGTGGGTGTACAATAACATACGCATATATACAACGCAATGAGTACGCGTAGGCCTACATAGATTAGTAATACGTTTGCATACACGTGACCATGTGCAAACCCTCGGTGCAAAGTACAATCACTCGGTGCAAAGTACAATCAATGTGTGGTATTATATATATATGACATTTTACATTGAAACCCTGCTTCCTGTCTATATATAACATGTGGGTACGAAGCACTATCTCTATGTATAGGCAATACACGCGCAAAATATTGTCACGCGCCTATAAATCAACGGAGATTAGCAAGGCAAACAATTTAGAATTTTGTGATTTGTGAGAATTCAAACACAATAAGCTGTCGGTTGTGGAGTGACTAAATGGGTCCAGTCGATAGATATAGAGTGTCGTTAGCAGCTGCACTCTACCGCAAGATTCCCTCGTCCAGAGGTAAATAAAGTGTATACATTATAATAATCCACTTTGTAAATCAAAGACTTGAAATTCTGTAGATCTGCATTTTGTGATGTTTACATTCCAATAGTGCAGCTTGAGAAAACACAATGCAATTTTCACAAGCCAAAAGTGAGAGTTTTGAGGGTCTGTTACGTGCATCGCTGCCGATCGCGACTTTTTCTCGTCGCGACAAGTGTGTGTTGATAACCGCAGTTTAGAAGTGCATGCTATTCCTGCATGCTCCAATTTCTATTTAATACATTCTCATAAAACTACCTCATTATTCCCAAAATAATGCTCAAAATGGAATTTGATTTCGGGTCAGTAAAACACGAGGACTTTTCGTATGACGAATTGCCCCTTTCGCGTCAGTTCAGTCTGTTGGGAGGACAGAAATTGCTGCAAAGTCTTACTTGGACCCTCACTAGCATTCGAACTACAAGTGGTTCGGGCGCACGAATTAACCTGCAAGTTGCCCGAAGACAATATTGCAAAACGTCACTGGTAAATTATAGCTTCGGTTCCAGGCCTTCTCCGGGAGCATTTACATTACGCGCTGATTGTGTGTGGGAGGAAAACTGGGGGAAGGCCTGGACCCAAACGTCACGTGAGGTATATGGACGTTATGTAGACGCCTGGTGGTGTGGCACTTTGCGCGTCCGGGTACTACAGACGACCTAATATAGCAACTCTGGCGTATGGTGTTTGCTCAAGAGTCGGGAATACATGGATCGTCCGTTGAAGACCATCACTTGCTCCTTAGTACACGCACACGCAAAGTATTGTAGAGAAAGGCGTCTACCTAACGTCTACCTCACGTGACGTTTGCGCCCAGGCCTTCCCCGACTTTTCAATGCGTGATGAAGCGCTCGCGGGGAAGGCCTGGAACCGAGGCGAAATAGTGTAGTGCAGAGATTCTACCAGACCCTCGATCTCCCGCTTTTGAGCCGGAGGGTTTGCCTTGAGAGACCACTAATGGATGTGAATACCAACAAGATGTATTACCATTATTATTCATCCCTTTCATGACATAGAAAAGAAGGGATTGGAAGAAAGCTTCCCTCATCAGAACTGGCCCATTATTCTCGGACTTCTAGTCTTCCGTAACATTGCCTTTCAAATCATCACACCATCCCTTTATCAATTCATTACAACACCAAAATACGAGGAGGAAAATATTTGTAGAGACAATAACAGTGTAAGTAATGATATCATAATTATGCTTTCCTACCACATTTAATATTCTCCTACATTACTCAGGTATTTTCGCCAGGCTTGGGGAGTTCTGAGACAGCATATTCCTGGGTCTTAACAATTTACTTTACGTTCAAGTTGGTATCAATACCTATTGCAGTGGTAATATCAGAAAGAATACCATACATAATAACAATCCTAGTGACTCTTTCTACCTATGTGGTTAGCGGAGTGCTCTATGGACTGGCTAATGCTGTATGGGTGGTGATTGTCAGCCGCAGTTTGATGGGTTGTTGTTCAGCATTCGTGGAAATTTTGGTATTAGGTTATATTGGAGAGATGGGAACTCATATGGATGAAATACGAGAGAGACAAGGAAAGCGCCCAAAGAAATATATTCTTTTTGTTGCCTACTCATTTGCCTACAACATTGCCTTTATGGTGGCATTTGGTATGTATATGTAACAAGTATTAAAATGTATATACTGTACAATAGTTTATAAAACAGAACTGTCTTTATACATGTACATTGAAAGTCATATACTATTTTGCAGGCTGTAATTCAATCATGGTTCAGTTTCCAAAAGTGGAACCATACTATTGGCCAGGCTGGTTTATAGCAGTTCTTGCAGTGCTATGTGCTGCTACAGTAGTTCTCACCTTCAGAGAGCCACGATCATTTGAGCAACTGAAAGGCTATGTCACAGGCGAGCATTGTAAAGGATTCAAACTGTCTCTTAGTCTTCAAACTGGATGGAAAATCCAATTTATTGTATCCTTCAATAGCTACACACAAAATTTTTCTTCCGATTATTTTAGTATCTAAGGGACACTATTAGCAGTGTGGAGACCTAATTTATGCATGTGTCAATCAAATTCAAAATATCATTTCTTTAACTTACTTCCAACAGTGTTACCTATTCCTAGGTTTATGTGCATACTTCTTTGCACAGATCTTTTCTATACTCGTATCACTAGTCACACCTGTTCTCAGTGACCAGTTTGGATTCAGTGTTGAGTATACATCTCATTTCCTTGTAGCACAGTCAGCAGCATTCGTTGGAGGGAGTGTTCTTTTGTGAGTAAATGTGTGTATATATGACCTACGTACACATGCATGCACTTAAAAACATGTATATAAATATAAATATATGTTTATAATATAGAAGGGTAATATATTGTACGTATAATATCTTCCTATAGACTGATAGCCAAGTGTTTCAAGTTGAACAATTGGTTGCTCCTTGGGGTATCCCTAGTCCCAATCCTCATTGGAGTCATTATTGTAGGAGACTGGCAGGCAATAGGTCATGATCCTTGCCAGCAAGGTTGGAAAAATATCTCAAGTAGCCATGGTGATGACCTGTGTTTGAGCACTGACACCTACTTGAATTCAAGCCTTGATTTTCAAGGGTGGTGTGAAGCTCAGACTACCTCTAGTCATCAGTGTTTCTGGAACCCAGAGTCACGTATCACTGGACAATGTTGTAACTTATGTTGCAATGTTTGCCTTAGCAAACAAAAGACTATGGATTTTTATCAGCTTTGCATTGGAGTTTTGCTCATGTCTGTCATGGTTCCAATTGGATTTTTTTCTATACCTGCCATACTATCAGATATCTCATCAGTGGAGTCCCAGGTATGCATACATCTGTATACCTCATTCACTTCAATTTGCAGTGCTGAGATGTCTATCTATATACAGAGCAGGGTACAGATTGTGTTCATTGGTGGTTTTACCATATCCAATATTCTAACACCACTCTGGAGTAAGTATTAATGTCATATATGGTTTATACAATTAGTCATCACCTGATTGCAGTGTATATATATATATACAAGTGCAAAAATCATTTATACCAAATGAAAGAGGAATGTAGGGATGTCACATCATGAAAAAGGAAGGAACAAGATCCAACGCAGAAAGTCATTCATAACCCCATCCCTACATCTTTGTACCTTTTTGAAACAGGCTTCTATAGCACTGAGAAGTGGAAGCCCTGGAGAAGTGCACATTTTCGAAAAACAAACCACATTTCTTAGCAATACAAAGATGTAGGGATGGGGTTATGAATGACTTTCTGCGTTGGATCTTGTTCCTTCCTTTTTCATGATGTGACATCCCTACATTCCTCTTTCATTTGGTATAAATGATTTTTGCACTTGTTCACCTCATTTTTGTGGGTGAAGGCAAATTAAGTTGCATGAATATGCTGTTGACTCATGCACTAAATGTATAGTTATGCACAGCATGACTGTGATTGGTTGTATTAACCCTCGACGTGCATGCGCTATGAATTTACACTTCTGTGCTTTAATTTTTTTAAAGCAAGAATTATATATATATGGAAGTGGGGGATATGATGAAGGGGGATACATAGAAGGGGTATCAGGTTGTGGGGTAATCATGTGGTTAAATGATTAAATTGAAAGTTTCTGGTTTGTTGTCCTGAGCTGGTTCATTTCAGTGATAGAAGTTGACTCGGGAGTTTCTGATCTGCAGGAGGGAAATTGGAAGGTATATGGATTTGTATAGTAGTGTTTATACAAAAGAGTCAGTGTGGTGTAATGCAATAAGAGGTATTGGTTACAAATACTCTCTAAGGCCTCTTTTTTGGCAAGAGGTGAAAGAGTTTTTTTTTCAAATGGTGTTAGTGAATTTGTTAGTAATGCAAGTGTGTATATGAGGAGTAGAGGAAGGTGAGTGAACAGGTTTGCAAAAATTATTAGAGTAAATTATATCCAATACCTATGAGAGCAGTGCATGTGGTACTATGAAAAGGAGGAAAGTGTACTGATCTGATACCCTTTTCATGGGGAGAAACAGAATTATATAGGCAGTAGGAATTTTTAGGTGGTGATGGGGTTTGTGTCCCGAAGGTAAGGGCACCTGAGCTAGTGTAGTAGTACTTATGTAAACAATAAGTACAGTAATGACTAATTAGGGGGTGGTTAGAAAGTAACACATAGGGGAACAGTGTATGAGGTGTAGGCAGGGAATTAGAGTAGGAAGGATGCAGAAAGATAGTGGTGGAATTGCAAAAGGGATGAAAAAGTATGTGGTTTTGTGTGGCTAATATAGTGAAAATGGGAAGAAGCACATACATGGAAGTATGGCTTATGAGGGGATTGATTATTGGAGGTTATGAGAGTAGTGCATGGATGTGGAGTGTTGTTGGTTGTAGGGGTTGACAAAATACACTAGCATATTTCTTGGGACTAATAGGTGAAGTTTCAATGCTACTGACTAATAGGCAAATTGGTTTAGTCTTAGAGAGTGTAGAGCAAGAGATACCATCATGGGGAGCAGTATGTAAGTTAATGCTCTTAGTGCAACCCTCTAACGCTGCAGCTGAAAGAGGCTTTTCAACGCTTGATTCTAAACAAAATCCCTTGAGGACTATGTATCTTTGACTAATAGCTAGTGTTATAATAAAATTATGTACTTTTGTTGTGTTCCTGTCAAAAATATTGTTTGAATAAGATAGCGTTTGGGAAATTTTCTAGGCAGTAGGAATTTTAGGTGGAAATTTGGTTTGTTTTTGTGTCCTGGAAGGTAAGGGCACCTGGGCTAGTATAGTAGTACCTATGTAAACAATAAGTACAGTAATGACTAATTAGGGGGTGTTAGAAAGTAACACATAAGGGAACAGTGTATAATGAGGTGTAGGCAGGGAATTAGTGCATGGATGAGACTACACCACACAATATTGCACTTAGTTAGCCTACCATTCACAATAATGTACAACTCTGGGTCTGGTAGGACACAGCCATGCTGCTCAACCTGATTCAAGGTTTCTAGAGTCTTGTTTAGTGGCAAAGGGAGGAAAAACATGGTGCCTTTGCAAGCCTGAAGGGAATTTGTAGGTGGGTACTTTACCAGTGTATGTACCTAGCCTCATAATAGTCCGATAGCACTTGGCCCTCTGGATCAGTTGTCTACTAAGGAGGTCCAGTTTAGCTAACTCTTTGGGAATGGGGACAGTCTGCAGACCATTCAACACACAACGTGCAGGCATATCACCACTTCTAACTCTGGTCTTACAATAATGGCACATGTACAACACTTGACCTGCCACAGTAGGTTGGTAGTTCAAAACATGGGCCTTCAATTCATCCCATACATGGGCCCTCAATTCATCCCATACATGGGCCTTCAATACATCCCATACACTGCGATTTCGCATACCAGGCTCTCCCCCTTCTTAAGTCTTGTTCAGGTACAAAGGTCATTTGTGCACATGAGGGGAGAGCCTGGGGACAAGGCTAACCCAAAATCACATTCAGCTAGGGCTTGTCTGGCTTCTTCTATGGAACCTTCAAAAGCTGCCCTCAAGGTAACTCTGGCAACTATCTCAACATCAGTTAGTGGTTTGCAGTGCAGAGAGCATTCCCACTCAGCAGATTTCCTACAAGATACAGTGTCTGGGACACACCTGCTGGGTGTGATCATGTGGAAACCTAATACCTTTAGCGACAACACATTCACCATCATCATTGACAGGGATTAGGGTCTCACTCACATGCAGGTAAGCTGCCTCCTAAAAATAAGACTCAGTGGTTTGGGTATGACAGCCCATGCCTTTCCTAAATCATCTTGGGTTTTCAGTGTGATAGACTTAATAAACCTAATACTATTCAACAGAAACCCTGCATACTTCCTACGTAATTGCAAGGATCTACCAATAAGTCTTTTAGTTACAAGTCTAACTACTGCACTTCCCAAATCCTTTTTACTTAGTTTCAAAAGTGTTGGGAGTTAAACTGTTCCATTAAATTTCATTTCTTTATCAGTTAGTAGATTGGCCTGCATAGCCTAAAACACTTCTCAATCAACAGCTGGGTAGGCTGGATCAAACTATATCTAGCCTTGGTCAATCTTATCCTTTTTGTATAAGTGGTACTTTTGAAAATACTGCAACCTGACACCCCTGTGTGTACTTACGAAATGTTTCCTTCATTACTTCAGGCTTAGATCTATAAACTGTTCTAGAGGCAGCACGTTTAGGCTCAGGGTTTGCAGTGTAATAAGCATTTGCTGTAGCTTTTCGTTTTTCTGGGTTTGCTCTATAAGCAACTCTATTAGCAGCATTCCTCTCTACCTTGTGGGCAATACAATAAGTTTTCTTCTGGGCCTTATGGGAATAATAATAGGCTTTCTTCTGGGCCTTATGGGAACAATAATAGGCTTTCTTCTGGGCCTTACGGGAACAATAATAGGCCTTACTAGACTCCATCTTTTTCTCAGGCTGCAATTTGTAAAGGGCTGCAGCTACTGCCTTCTTCTTGCTAGGGTTAGCCTTATACCGGGTACACAGATCTACTCCTAGCCTTCAACTTCTCAGAATTACGTACATAATAATCTCTATTGGATTCACTTTATGCACTTTATCTAAGTTCTTGTAATATGCCTTCTTTTTACGCTCTGAGCGGTACGGCATTGTTTACATCAAAAACAATTCAGTCAACTTATCTTGGGACAGAATCCAGCACGCTGCCAGCGGCTGCTTGTACAATCAGTATGCAAAAAAGGCGAGATAGGGCCACAGCCTCGAAGAGCCTTCACACTGCAGGACTCCACTACACCACGTATCAATAGGTGCGGAGAGAACAGCTCCACAAGTAACCTGGGAAAGTGAATATAACTACGAGTGAAGCTACAAGTACGCAGATGAGTAGCAGACTTACCAACACGGGAAGAAGGCCGGGTGGTAAAAGACGATTAGTAAACTCCACGCAAACAGAATATCTGACAGTCACCACAACGCATGAGACAGACACGAAACGTTCTCAGCATAAAATCAGAGACAAAACATTCCCGTCTCTTCCACTGCCACACATTCAAAAGAGCACGTGAGAGTTATGCGCATTGGGCGGGGCCACCGCTGAGTAAATGGCGTACTGCAGTGAGGTACCACAGAGCCGCCCACGCTCTACCGTATGGACGTCCTGGGAGAAAAAAACATATCGGTGCACACCTCCATCGACCATAGACACGTTTGGTGAAAAAAGCAGAGCTTGATCTGCTTCCGTTAATGAGATAGCGGGTTTACTGAAGAAGAAGAAAAATGAAGAATATGATGACGCGGAATCGTGAAAAAGCGTGTGACCAGTTTCTCGCACGCCCAACTGGAAGCAGGTACGTGCAGGATGGGATAATGTACGGCTAGACATGACTCCAAAACTCATTCCTTGTGAGTTTGAAAGCTTAACTAGGCTTTCGGCTCTTGTTAGGAGGCTTTTTGTAGATCGATGACGTCATTTTTCACACTTCCCATCCCTACATTAGAGCGTCTACCGACGCTCTGATATAGCTGTATGTATCTCAGTGGAGTAGAAAGATAAAAAATATTGCACGGGTCGAACCTGACCAATTTGTCTATTGACCAGTAACTCTTACTGTCTATACTGGATTGCATATGCTTGACTCAAATAAGTAGCTGGGTAATTATTGGGGGGGGCCAGGCCCCCCTCCTAAATATTGGGGGGCACAGGCCCCCCTGCCCCCCTGTTCCTACTCCTATGGTATCTCCATAGAGATATAGTTATAGAGTCTGTAGGTACTCACTTTGTTTATTCCACCATCACCATCACCTTTAGCTATATTTTTATCTTCAGTATATACTAGTAGTGCTGGACCACTTCTCATTTTCTACTTGTGCATTATTTGCAGTTGTGGAGAGCTATGAACTTTCTGGGAACCACACATATATTCCCATGATACTCACTGCACTCTTTTTGATAGTGCTTCTCCTCTCTCTGATGGTGCTGTATAAGATTTTGGCCCCGGAGTCAATTCAAACAGAAGTCTCAGATTTGACTCATGCCTCAATTAATGTTTCAGCAACACTGGCAATTCTCTTTGGGTATGACTTGCTTTACAGTGGATTGTTAGCTGTAATTATATATAACACTTTTATTTCATTTTGCAGATGTACTTGGTTCATAAACTGAATTCATACATATAGCACACGAACTGTAGTAAGGTGTACGTTACGTATACGTATACATCACCATGCCATTAATTATTGTGACACTGTGGTTCCTGTGTTGATTTTACATATATAATTGTTTCGGATTATGCTTAATTAACACACTCCATTCATACTAGTTATATACTATGTTGCTATGATAACAGCACTATGGTAACAGTGGGCTTCAGTTTGCGTAATATACACCTCATCAATATTCTCAACATTAGTATGTTAGGTTAAGCCACAGGTTTTAAAGCGGTAACAGATATACCCAAAGTGATATAGTACACAGCGGAGGGGAAGCTATGGGTTAAGTTATCTGTAGCCCAGCACAGTGGATGTGTATATATACCACCTGGTTAGTGGTATACTGATCATGAATATACCTGCAATCATATAATTATACGTGTCCAATCAGTGCAAATATACAGCTCTTGGCCATGGTTTATGCATTACGTATATCATACCTGTTTCTCATATTCTACATATGTTCTCAAATTAACGGAACAGACTATAGCATTCCATACAGTGCCATATATAACACACTGTATTAGTTGTTCCCATAAAGCAATTTCAATAAGAATGGACCATAGCATGCATTCCCTACATATACAGTACTGTACATCAATCAAAGAGTCGGTAGACTCTTAGTCTATATGTAAGGATGGCACCAACACGCCCATTAGCCTTAACAAATGAAACAGCTCAGAACTCTCGAATGGGATAGTTATAAGCTTTTTCAGACACATAAAATGGCCTACAAGTGTTTTTATCACACATGCAGTACGGTAGTACTGTGTATATAGGGATTGCTATGGTCCATCCCATATATAACGATATTCTTCATTTTCACTTTCAATTTGAAAACTTTTAATGATATCAAATCTAGCTCCCAAGCCAAAAAAAAAGAGATGAAAACATGGCATATAGATGTCGGCAGATGCATCATCAAAGATAGCAGAGGAAGATGAATCCAATGGTATAGTGAGCATTTGTCATATGCTTTAATACCTTATACTCTGTACTACATGCATGCCTCACATTATTTTGAAACCATACCTGCCAATATCTCAATCCTTGATCATTAGATTTAGTATATACCATCATGTCCATGCAAATATATGTGTACTCTTATACACATTTGTTAATATTGCATGTTATCAGCTGCCATCTATGATTACTCCATATTGTAGTTCTTTTACTTTTCTTTCTTTATATATGGTAGCATGAATGGATTATTTTTGACCTATGTGGTTATTTCAGTTGCTATGACAGGCTGTTAATGCAACAACCATGGAAGGGCTAAAGTAACCATAACAGTTTATTGACAAAGTTTAGTGTAGGAATATCCTTTAAATTATTAATTAGTGGGCGTACAATAACATACACATACCAGGCCCGTACCCATGCAGGGGGTTCGATCGAACCCCCCTTGGACTCGAACACCCCAATGTCATGGGCTGCGTACGGGCCTGCATACATACAACGCAAATTCACAATGAACTATATATTCCGTATATACTCGTAGATTAGTTTTGCTTGCACGTGACCATCGCCAAGCACTTATTAATGAATGTGTATATATGACATTTTATATACGTTGGAGCCTCCCTCCTGTCTATATCATAATCTAACAAGTCCGTACGAAGCAACATCTTTAGGCATTACACATGCAAAATATTATCACGCGCGCGCCTATAAATCAACGGAAAAAGCAAACAATTTCGAATTTTGTGATTTGTGAAAATTCAAACACAATGAGCTGTCGGTTGTGGAGTGACTGAATGGGTCCAGTCGATAGATATAGAGTGTCGTTAGCAGCTGCACTCTACCGCATGATTCCCTCGTGCAGAGGTAATAAATACTGTATATAATTATAACACCAATTGACACTCTGTAAATCAAGGATTCATGATCAGTAGATCTGTGCATTTTGTGCCTATTTACATTCCAATAATCAAGGTTCTTCCGTGATAATGCAGCTTGAGAAAACACAGTTTTATAATACTATTTCACAAGCCAAAAGTGGGAAAGGGTCTGATACGTGCAGCGCTGCCGATCGCGACTTTTTCTCGTCACGATAAGTGTGTGCTGATAACCACTGTGCGTAACAGCCCAGCTATATAGCCCTGGAAGAGATAAGCAAGGACTGTGGTTTACAGCCACTTATCGCGCCGAGAGTGTGGTACAGAGATTCTACCAGACCCTCTCCCGTGCCTGGAGACACTACTAATGGATGTGAATACCAACAAGATGTATTATTATTATTATTCATCCCTTTAATGACATAGAAAAGAAGGGATCGGAGAAAAGCTTCCCTCATCAGAACTGGCCCATTATTCTTGGACTTCTAGTCTTCCGCAACATTGCCTTTCATGTCATCACACCATCAATTTATCAATTCATTAAAACATCAAAATACAAGGAGGAAAATATTTGTAGAGACAATAACAGTGTAAGTAATGATATCATATTATGCTTTCCTACCACATTTAATATTCTCCTACATTACTCAGACATTTTGGCCAGGCTTGGGGAGTTCTGAGACAGCATATGCCTGGGTCACAACGGTTTACTATGCATTTAAGTTGGTATCAACACCTATTGCAGTAATAATATCAGAAAGAATACCATACATAATAACAATCCTAGTCACTCTTTCTCTCTATATGGTTAGTGGAGTGCTCTATGGACTGGCTAACGCTGTATGGATGGTGATTGCCAGCCGCAGTTTGATGGGTGTTTGTTCAGCATTTGTGGAAATTTTGGTATTAGGTTATATTGGAGAGATGGGAACCCATATGGATGGAATACAAGAGAGACAAGGAAAGCGCCCCAAGAAATATATTCTTTATGTTGCCTACTCATTTGCTTACAACATTGCTCTTATGCTGGCATTTGGTATGTATATGTAAATATAGCAATTCAAAAAGTTTCACTATACTGAGTTTAATAGTCCTAAAAGATATTTTTTTGCAGGATTTACTTCAATCATGGTTCAGTTTCCGAATGTGAAGCCATACCATTGGCCAGGCTGGTTTATAGCAGCCCTTGCTTTGCTATGTGCTGCTACAGTAGTTCTCACCTTCAGAGAGCCACGATCATTTGGACAACTCAAAGGCTACGTCACATGCGAGTATTGTAAAGGATTAAAGTTGTCTCTTAGTCTTCAAACTGGATGGAAAATCCAATTTATTGTATCCTTTCTAAACACAATACTCCCCCCATGCACATGATTATGGCATCAATTTCAGGTGTCAAAGGTTGTTACAATGTTAGCAATTGTGTCAACAATCAAATTGAATCCTTAACTTATAGCTAATCACTGCCAACAGTGCTACCTATTCCTAGGTTTATGCTCATACTTGTTTGCAAAGGTTTATTTTATACTCATATCACTAGTCCCACCTGTTCTGAGTGACCAGTTTGGATTCAGTGTTGAGTATACATCCTACTATCTAACAGCAGTGTCTGTAGCATTCATTGTAGGAAGTGTTATTTTGTGAGTAAATGTGCATTTATATGACATACACATGCATGTACTTTTAACAGCATGTATATCATTTATTTGAACATATACATTTCCTATAGACTGATAGCCAAGTTTTTCAAGTTGAACAATTGGTTGCTCCTTGGGGTATCTCTAGTCCCAATCCTCATTGGAGTCATTCTTATAGGAGACTGGCAGGCAATAGGTCATGATCCCTGCTTGCAAGATTGGAATAGTAATTCAAACAAGCAGAGTGGTGACTTGTTTTTGAGCACTGAAAACTACTCTAATTCAAGTCTTTTTCAAGGAAGTTGTGAAAGTTGGAGTAACTCTACTCATCAGTGTTTCTGGAACCCACAGTCACGTATCACTCGAGAATGTTGTAACACGTGTCACGATGCTTGCCTTAGCAAACAGAAGAGTATGGATATTTATCAGCTTTCCATTGGAGTTTTGCTCATTTCTGTCATGTTTCCAATTGGATTTTTTTCTATACCTGCTATATTATCAGATATCTCATCGGTGGAATCACAGGTGTGCCTACACCTGTATACCTCATTCACTTCAATTTGTAGTCCCAAGAATCATCTATTTATCTGCAGAGCAGGGCCCAGATTTTGTTCATTGGTGGTTTTTCCATATCCAGTATTCTAACACCACTCTGGAGTAAGTATTAATGTCACATCGAATGTCATGGTTTGTACAATTAGTTATATATCACGCGTGTTCCCTTCTAAATACATTCTTCATTTGACCCATTGACAACTTCCGATTTGGGGGGGGGGGGGGGGGGGCTCAGCTCCCCTTATCAAAAAGTGGGGGGCTCAAGCCCCCAGGTTCTCTGCCTCTGAGGTATATTCAGCTGTACCTCAATAGAGATATAGCAATAGTATCTGAAGCTATGTATACTCACTTTGTTTACTCTACACCATCACTTTTTGTTAGATATACTCATGCCTTATCTATACTCTAGCTAGCGCTGGACCTGTTATCTAATTCTGTACTTATGCATTATTGCAGTTGTGAAGAGCTATGAATTTTCTGGCTACCACATATATATTCCCATGGCAATCACTGCACTCACTGTGATAGTGGCACTCCTCTCTCTGATGATGCTGTATAAGATTTTAGCCCCAGAATCCATTCAAACAGAAGTCTCAAATTTGACTCATGCCTCAATTAATGTTTCAGCAACACTGGCAATTCTCTTTGGGTATGACATTTATTAATACACACTCAATTTCAACTTTCATGAAGACTAAAAATTGAACCAAAAATATATGTAGTTTCCCAACATATACAGTGCATTGTTAGCTGTAATGCAAAATATTATAATATAACAACGTCATGTACTTTTTCATTTTGCAGATGTACTTGGTGCATAAACTGAACTATAGTACATGAGAACTGTATAATAAGGTGTACATTAGGATCACAGTGTATTGTTAGGATAAATAATATTGTGGTTCCTGTGTTGATGTTTATATTAGCACACTATATGTACTAGTTGTTATGAATATACAGTGGAACCTCCCATAACGGACCCTCCCACGAGCGGACCACCTCTCTATAACGGACACTGGCTATGGCACGGATTGAAAATACAATACAACTAGTGTTAAGTCAACCTCCCACGAGCGGACGCCTCTTGATTCCGGACAGCGGACAAGCCACGTGCTCCCAGCTGTTCAACTCTGTACAAAAGTGCCTCTTATAACGGACAAACAGGAAACCACACCCATCCTTCATGCGTATACAGTAGAACCGAACCGGCGCTGACAAGTAAATTCGCTTAATTAGAACAAGTTTTACGCATCTTGCACATCGTAATATTCATTGTTCTGCGATACACTAGGCCAATCCTTTGGCTTTCAATGAAGCTATTAGCTCTTTCAACTTTTTATGTGGGGTTTAGGTCCATGAAGTGTGTAAACACACGGTATCTCCAGGCCATATCCAGCTCCTCTATTCACCTTTTGTAGTTCATCATTGGTGATCTTGTCTATAAATTGTAGTACATGGTGTAGATATGTACTTAAGGGCTTTTAGAACATGTTATCTAGGTATAATAGGTCTATAAATAACCTATTGGCTTGAACCTCCCACCAGACGACAACCTCCGAAAAGAGGACAAAACCTCTGCTCCCAAAGTGTCCTTTATTCAGAGGTTCCACTGTATTTTCTCGTATATACTATACATGTTCTCATATCAATGGAATATATAAACCACAGTATTCCCTATACACAGTGTAATGCCGTGTACTGATACAACACACTGTATGCACTATAGTTGTTTTCATAAAAATAATTTCAATGGATGGACCATAGCATTCCCTACATTGATACACAGTATTGTGCAATATACACCACATGTAGCTAGTAGTTGTTCTCAAAAAAAACACATCTTCTATGAACTAATAACAAATATTTGATGATGTACTGTAGCATTTTGGTTGTCAATTCAACACATCTGTATCTTTATTGTCCTTACTCTGTTGAGACAATATATACACTTAATTAACTTAATTAATGAGTAATACAGCAGTTACATTAATTAACTAGCTCGTGCTGCAGAATTAGATGCCTCGCGTAAACGGCCAACACTCGCTTATACTGAAAGCAATAGTTTTAACTTTACATGCTTCAACTTGTTCTGAATGAGTTTAGGATTAACTACACATATCGAAAATCAGCACTAGAAAAAGGATCAAATAGTATAGATACTGCACCATAGACTTCTTTAATTTAACGGGCATACTATATAGTGTCGTTCCCAGACCCAAACAGACGCTTTTCAGTCTTGGTCCTCGATCTATATAGTAGACTAAGATCTCCAATGCACTTATAAAGTGCGTAACCCTCGCGCAGTTATGACTACCAAGTAAATGTACTTGAGCTCCTGACTCTCTTCGTGCTCTGCACATACTTATAGCTAATGCAAAACTATATCTAACAGTAGTCTCGGCCCAAGACCCTTTCCGCGCTTGCGCAATAAACACAGGAAGTAGGGGGTGGGGAAAAACGAAGGAAAGGGTCTGGCACATCGAGTAGGCCAAGCTCGGGCGAAGCAATCACATCGCTATTCAGAGGTCGAGATGTGTTTGTGTGCTGTCACGGTCAGGGTGAATTCATTCCGGGAGGGATGTTGGTCCTCGGTTTTGTGGCCTCGTCTAGGGCAACGTTAGTGCTAGGCCGGGCGAGACTAGAGTTAGATAGGGACGAGGTTAGCAACCAGGTTTTGTGATCGTCTAACTTGGCAGCTGGCTACGTTACGGCTACCCTAGGGTTAGGCTAGTGCCTTCCCACTGGCTTGAGCAAGTCCCTGTGTTTCTTACGTCTTCCTTCAGTAGTCTTCGAATATTGCTGCGTCTTTACTGATCCAGTAATTTGCGGTTTGACAACAGTGTACGTATTACGCCCACGCTCACATTCCATCTGCCGTGCTAGGCCTACTCGATGTGCCAGACCCTTTCCTTCGTTTTCCCCCGCCCCCACCTTCCTGTGTTTATTGCGCAAGCGCGGAAAGGGTCTGGGGCCGAGTCTAATCCAACAGCAAGTCGTGATTGTTGCGACCTCCAATTAATGCGCACCTTCAGGCATAAACCGCTGCCTAAAAACTGATCAAACTTCTGACGATACAGCTCCAGACTTACTATTACAAAGTAGCAATACTACTGTTCTGTTATCGCTGGATAGTGCCTTCTGTGTCTACCTAGGTCCTCTGCCACTGTTACAAAGCCTGAGCTCTCGGGCCCCGCCCCCCTACCCGCCACCCCGGCCGCTACACTTCAAATTGCCTTCCGACGCCCTTGCTTGTGCCTAATATGTATTTGAATAATCATGTGCATAGCACACTAGCATCAAGAGAACGATATATAAGTACGTACATCTCACTGCAACGCTGTAAGTACTACAAGATACAATACAGCTTCAACATATACACTGAAAATACCTTCAATGGCAAAAACAATGGTTTAGATTAACAGACAGGCAAACATACATGTGTATATGTAGATGCTCAGCCTTGAGATCTAAGAATGGTATGCTAGCCAACTCTGTTAGTACAGATCTGTACCTATGTATACATTTGTAAATTGTGTCTTGTCTGGTAATATTGCAGGGTTATCAAGGGGTTCTAAAGATGCCTCTTGCATCCTCTTCGGTGCCAAAGGAAGATCAGGCCAATCGATGTTTACCACTACCTAGAATGTGTGTAGGCAATGAGCTGTATGTATATTGTACTCCTCTCTAGTCTCTCGATAAGGTGTCTTTTTGCCAGTTGCAATTATCTGTATACTTTCTGTTACGTGGTCATTAGTGTGTGCATATGTCTTACCAGGCCACTTCAATGATAAATCTATCCAAGAGGTGTTTAGAAAGATAGGCATGGCAACAAAACTACAACAGAAATCATAAAATGCAACTCACCTGAAGCAGTTACTTTCAAAGAATAATTGGTGGCCTTCGGTACAATTTGAATCCATGGCAGTCACACTCTAGGCACTCTTACATGTACTACTGAGGCAGCTCAGCTGGTCAGGCGGAATCACCTTTACAAATTATCCTCATTTGCTTTGTTTGCTCTGTACACTGTGTATAGTTACCAAAGATGGTCAAATCTAGTTGCTTAAAATCAGGATATATATAGTCATTCCAGTAATATCTGAATAGCTACAAATGCACATGGGATGTACATTACCAATCTCCATGCTAAGTTTGAGCTTTCTCTTTCTGTTGTGTTGCTTTGTCTTGCCTTTCTAAGCATCTCATGAAGTGATTAGTCATGTCTTATTAGGAACCTTTTGTGCAAAGTCTAAACACATGTAAATACAATGGAATACTACTAGTCATGGTCTGTGTCTGTCGTACTGATGTGGCATACATGTATATACATGTACTTGCTAATTCCTTTTATATTTCTAGATAATCCAGCCTATATTGAGGCTCTGAAACATGGAAAGGAGCCAATATCATACGTTCGAGTGATGTTCCTTGGGGAAGGGGGGTCAGGAAAAAGTAGTGTACTTGATGGCCTCATGAAAAAGAAATTCATTGAAAATAAAGATAGTACAATGTTGGCTGAGACACGAAACATCTCATACCTGTTTGTTGACGCAGGAAAAGGGGACTGGAATGAGATGGATGAGAAGGCAGAAGTCACTGAATTGGCAAAGAAGGTTACGAAGGGTGGGGAAAGTAGTGAACAACAACAATGGCCTCAAGCAGAAGAAGAATTTGGAGAGGAAACAGAGATTGCTGCTACTCCTGAGCTTGTTCCTGAACTTGCTGAGAAAGTATCTGTTGTTCACAAGCGACGCTGTAGAGTGGTTTACTCAAGAGCTGAGCAGTTGGAGGAGCACATATCTTCAAGTGAAAGTCGTGATGTGCTAAATGTATGGGACTGTGGGGGGCAGCCTGTATTTCTCGATATTCTTTCTGCCTTTATCACAGCCCGCACAATGTTTTTGCTTCTCTTTGATGCCTCCACAAATCTCTTGTGTAAAAAAGTGCGTGAAATGTGTGTGCGTTTACGTGGGTTGAAAATTCCAAGAAGGAAGATAAGTATTTCCCCCATTCAGCTCATGGTTCAATGGATGCAGCTCATCTATGCAAGCCTTGTCTGTACATCTGGCCAGAGTTCTCCCTTTCCTAGAATAATGGTGATCGGAAGTCGTGGTGATAAAATTGATGGATCTAAGCAAAAAGAAATAGTGGAGTGTCTGCAGCAAAAGTATACGAATGAGGCCTTCAGCCAGATAATTTTACCTGGGCCACTGATCATTGACAACACAACAGCTGGAAAGGAGGAGGAGGATCCAGGGTATGGGGAAATTCGTGAGGCAGTTCATTGGTTCGCTACAGATCTCACAGTTGAAACACCAAACTCTTGGATACTATTTCGAACCGTTCTAAAGGACACCGTAGCAGGAAGAGAAGGAAGTGGAAAGTACATGCTCTCATTTAATGAAGTTGTCACTATTGCCAAAAGCTGCAACATCTCAAACCAATCAGTTAATGGCCTACTTGAATTTTATCATGAGCTTGGCGTGTTTTTGCACTATGCCAAAATTGATCTTTTGAAGGAAACAGTGTTCACTGACCCCCAATGGCTCTTTCAGCAGTTTTGTAAGCTGCTAATGCCAGAGTGCTTTGAGAGTCAATTACAGCAAATTCCCGTTTCCTACACCACCAATCTGAGGAAGTATGGCATTCTGCAGTTGACAAAAGATGTGGATCGCACCATTTCAAAAGTCTGTGGGTTAAGTCCCGAATGTTTAGTAACACTCCTTGAGCATTTCAATCTTGCCAAAAAAGTCACTCAGTGTCCAGATATATTTCAACATACCAAAGGTGACATGTATTTCATTCCTTGCATGTTAGAAATGCATCCACGTTCAGACCTTGACCCTATGGACCAAAGCACAACTACTCGTCAGGCCGCAGCTACACTTCACATTGTGTTCAAGATGGGCTTTGTACCTCCTGGCTTCTTTGTTCGACTTGCAGCACGGATGACAACCAAGTTTGAGCCTCTCTTTGACAGTGGTGTGTATCGCGACAGTGTAACATTCGGGTACAGGGACTATGACACTGCGACTATTTCTGAACCTTCTTCCCTGCTCAGTATTAGGGTCGATTTTGTTGAAGTTGTAAAACGCAAATCATCAAAAGACGTCTTTGCTGACTCGTGTTTGGCATTTCGTAATGAGCTTTACGACATGTGCATCAACGTTCTCTGCTGGCTACCACAAATTGAACTGTTCTTTGCATTTTTGTGTAAAAGAGACAAACATTTCATAGATCTGAAGATGAAGAAACTAGATGGACATGTCTCATCAGGGAAACAGCAGGAATCTCCAATGTACTGTAAGAAATGCCTCGAAGAATTGGAAATGAAACCAGAACACAAATATTGGCTCTCTACTGAGGTACATATATAGATGTAGGTACATGAACATGTATGTGTTAAAATACGTACAGTGCAGCATTTGGCACAAAATGTGTGGTATAGTAACAGTAAAATGTTTCCATTAATTTTACTGTTTTACTGAAGCTGATTTTGGATCTTTTTGAATCAGCATTTTTGCACTAACCAATTTATAACTCTATACTGAGCATATGCCAGCATTTTTATACCACTTTACTTCGTTTGTTATCATACGTGACATCCAAACACAATGCGCAGCGTATGTACTAAAATCACTATAAGGTTTTTGAATGCAGGCATTGTTGCCTACCATATTTATGGCCTTCCCGTGTACGTTTAATGATTGTAGGGTTCCCAGGAAGCTATAGACTGTACTCTGCAGGACTCCCTGTGCATGTTCCACAGGGTTGGTACAATATGCAAGGTGGATATCCATAATGACATGTTAGTAGTCATAATAGTGAGGTACACATGTACATATAGCCATGGTTGTATATACGTACATGTACATGTATAATGCTGTAAGTTCACAAATTTTATCTTGTGTCCAAGAGCATGGAAACAAGCTCACAGACTGACGGCAGTCACACCGAGAAAAAGTACAGTGCTATTGAAGGTATTTTTATATGGTGTCTCTAAGGGTTAGGGTAGAGTGAGAATTGTGATATAGAGCTACAAGATCAAGTTTTGTGTTCTGTTTAGGGCGTTGGTTTCATACCCACAGACCTTAATTCAGTGCAGAATTTTAATTTTTTTCACTTTCTGTCAAATTGTATTCACCTTCTGTGCTGTAAAGCCGCCTAAATATTAATTAGTGGTAAGAATAATACCTCGAATTTGGGTCAGATATGTTCAACATGGGTTTGGCAGTCAGCCCATTTGGGGTGTCGTCCTTAACACTTGGCCCAAACTACAGAGAGATATACAATACAGTTATTTTTATTGTGTCACAGCATCAGCGTCCAATTCTCCTCTGCAACAAACCCAAACCAATTTGAAGGACATGGGAATTACTGCCACCACATCATCCAGACTAGGTGTGTTTTGTGTGTACAATATTCCATCATTCCCCAACATTACTGAATAACGTTGAGATATTGTCCATCAAATGGCGCTAGAAAGAAGCCAGAGGAGAAACCTACACCACGTACTTGAAGCAGATTAAGATAACCACCCATATTTATTGGCGAGTGGAAGCGCGCTAGCCTAGTTGTACAGCTGGCAGTATGTGCCTTTTTGGCCCCACGTATAAACTGTGTATTGCATATTAGAACCAGCGAGGTCCAATTGCTCCCTGCATTCTATGCACAAACGTAAAGCCCGGCTCATTGAAAGTTCAAAGGTCGCAAAGTCATGACTAGAAGTTGAAGCCTCAGTTGAAGCTAGCTACAAGTGTTGCTTCTCATGAATGCTGAGAAGTCCCTGAGTACAGCAGAACCAAACTCTATTAGAAACCGTGCAATTGCTGTGGTGCCAAAAGTGACAAAGCTCGGGAGCAGCGGCGAGCGAATGACCGTTCCTTACATGAATTGAGAACATGCAGCACATATTTGAGCCACAGTTGGGTCGCTCCCGCTCGCCAAAAATGCACTGCATTTGCCTACTATAGTATTGATTGGTGTCTTCATTGTTTACTACCCAGTCTCAATTGTATCACTATTGTATCATTGCATATGTTAGGGGAGTGTCCCAATCTACCTGATCTTCTGCAACTTGAGATACCACAAGTTGTTGGTGTCAACTATGAAAATTTTGGGGTCCTTCTTTTGGAAGATACGATGGGGAGTCGAGTGGACATTATTGTGGATGATTGCCATGGGATGAAAGAGAAGATCGTTAGGAGTATCTTGAAGGAGTGGCTGAAGGGTAGAGGGAAGCCTGTTACATGGCAGGCCCTCATTGACACACTGAGGGACTGCAAACACACTGACCTTGCAGACAAGATTCAGGAGAGTAAAGTACATATCTAGTTATTTGTGATGGACTATCAGATTCTTACTATTATATATTTCTTTGCTATGTATGGATATTACTATTGTCAATTTTAATGGTCATAACTACTGTCATGTCCTAGTTTTGTATACATTATTCAATAAATAAATAATACTCATGAAGCTACCATATTACTGCCATCGACCACACACCCACAATTATGGGCGGAGCCACACACACATGCACATAAAGACAAATCCTTACCATCTGTTCCTCCCTCACCTGAGGAATATAACTTACCATCAATTTGCCCCTCAACTCCAACCAGCTGCAGATCCTCAGCCAAGGACTGAAGTTGACAGGGGCACAAGTCATTACCATACAATTTTTGTATATGCGCATCCAGACACCCGCTACAACATATTCCTTCACTAAGCTGAGTAAATTGTCAATGTCGTATTCCCAAAGCTCACTTCCTAATACATATGCAGTTTTCTCTATACTATTAAGCTTGTCAAACTCTGCATATCCGTTCTCTACAAAGGTGCTATAGACTGAACACTCCCACAACACATGAACTACACTCTCACACTCAGCACCACACAACACACACTCTGATTTGCCTTCTCTACCTCTATGCCTGCACTGCAAAAACATGATTGTTATTTTAACACAAAATGTGGTTAACTCAGTTCCATGTGTAGTCATTCATTCATGTAAATGACAATTTAATGAGTCATATTAGATTGAAATAACAATACTCAGTCTATGGGTCTATGGTATGCGCCTTTTGGCTCTCCTCTCAACATTTGTTCAACAGCCATTAAATTGTCAATTACATGAATGAGTGACTATACATGCAACTGAGGTAAAACACTTTTTGTTAAAATAACTGTCACGTTTTTGCAGTGTGCCTAGCTCTTCATTTAAGCCAAGTACTCCTGACCTGAATTTAACAATAAGAGTCTAGTTCCTGCATCACCAACCCCACGCAAATAGCTATATACCTCTTAAATTCTACTTCCTTCCCAAACCTTTTGTACATATCTAATTTTACTTTACTATTCAATCTTTCCTCAGACTGCTTACCCTCCCTTTCACTCTATACAAGCCAAAAATGAAGCTAATGAACTCTCTCCCCTCTTAATATCCTCTACCCATTCATGCTTATCCATCCCTAAGGACACAAAGAGTTCATCAACCACTCTACCCCATGCTTTCCTTTGTCTACCTCTACGAGGCTTAGTTTCCCATTTCTGACTGAATGAAATGCACTTGTAAAGTGCGTAACCCTCGCGCAGTTATGACTACCAAGTAAATATATTAGAGCTCCTGACTCTCTTCGTGCTCTGCACATACCTGTAGCTAATGGCATAATGCAAAACTATATCTAACAGCAAGTCGTGCGGCTGCGATCTCCAATTAATGCGCACCTTCAAGTATAAACCGCTGCCTAAAACAGATACACTTCTGACGATACAGCTCCTGACTTCCTATTACGAAGTAGCAATACTGCTTGTCAATATATCCATGTTTGGCTATCACAACAATTATGGTTCACGAAAATCGGCAATTTACCGCTTTTCTTCAACAACGGAGGTCCGGTCTCTTCTTTCCGCTCTAAACGTTAACTGTGCCGAGCGCTAACGCTACTTCTTCATATCTCCAAGTTTGGTACTTATAGCAGCCACGGTTTACGAGAAAACTTGTTTACAGACAGACAGACAGACAGACAGACAGACAGACAGACGGACAGACACACACACACACACACACACACACACACACACACACACACACACACACACACACACACACACACACACACACACACACAGACCGACTACAATAACCCTTCCGCGCATGCGCGAGGGTTAATAATTGCTTTAGGTATCTATCCTCAGGCATTGATACTAATTTATACCACCACTTTAATTTAGCTCTATCCCCATTGAAAACCATAAGGTTTTTCATCACTTTCACTTTCAGTTTGCTACTGGACCAAATGTGTAACTATACCCAGAAACTAACCGTGATTATAAAATGGTATATTTGATAAAGGGGTTAAATTAACAAAAGTCCATTTTGTAAATTCTTCATCTTCTTCCGCTTTAACAGGCGGAACTCACTAACGATAACATATCTAAATATGAAACTTGGTACAGTGATGTAGTTCCACTGTGGGTAGTGCATCGTCATGAAATGGCACTTCTTGTAATAAAAACAAAAATAGCCTCATGCCATGTATTATTAATAGAGCCACACAATCCTATATCTGACTAATGAAAGGTCTGCTAAATGTTAAATTTTGTATGATAGTATAGTTTAATACCTCAATGATCAACGCTGTGTCTCAGTAAACAATGTAAATCATGTAATATAACAACAAATAGGCTCAGGCAAGGATTACTGTATCTCACTAACAAAAGCTTAAATGTGGAAATTGGTATGATGATAAAGTATATGATCAATGTTGAGATAAGATCTCTGTAAACAATGTAAATCTTGTAATACAACAACAAATAGCCTCAGGCAAGCATTAGTATCTCACTAACAAAAGCATTTACCTGGGTCCACAAACAAATGATGGGAGACAAGTAAATTAGAAATTTGCAAGGGATTGCATAAAGAGGAAGATTGGGACACAGACATGTTATAATATATTGAACCCATATTGATAATGTTACGTTGACATGTCTGTGTCCCAATCTTGTCTCCGTTCCAATCCCTCTTATATTTCCTTTCAAATTTCCAAATGTTTTGTATGCATAATTAGACTGTCTACATGGCGCTTGATTAGAGCACCGCCCTATATATCTAATTAGGAAAAAAATACGGTATCCGAAATAGTGCTGTACGTGCCACTTTACTGTAATACATCTTTGTACGGTTCGCGCGCGAGACAGCAGTAGTATGTCTCACATGCTTGGAAGACGCTCTAGTTATAGCGGGGGCCAGCCTAAACATCGGAACGTGAACCGACAATTCTCTTACGCAGTATTCCTCCACGCAATATCTCTCCACGCAGTACTTCTCCACGCAGTACTTCTCCACGTAGTACCTCTCCACGCAGTACTTCCCCCAACCACAGGGCTGGGCGCCGCAAAAGCACTGCCTCACCCATCCGGAGCCACCAGAATGGGAACAGTGATGCAGGCTCACCCTCTGCTACCGTAGACTCAGCCTTCTCCGAAGTCCGAGAGACGCTCAAGATAAGTAAAGCCAAAAACAAGCGGAAGAAGAAGAAAGGAATTGCTTATTCCGTAGACCCCGTTGAAATTGACTTCCCCCATAAGTACTACAAAGACCCCTTCGAGGCCCAACCCACCTTTACAGATAGTGTCGAAGTGACATCGAGCCACGATTTCAAACCTGTCTCCATTCCACACAATAAACCTGAATACTGTGACCACTGTGGTGAGGCTGCCTGGGGGCTGTATCGTCAAGTTCTAAGGTGCTCAAGTGAGTTTTGGGTAGTGTGTGTGCATTATTCCCACGGAATACATGCTTAGATACATATATATTAATTTTGAATTCAAATTCATGTGTTTATACCTTTTACCTTGCTTGGTGGTGTGTGTGATTCAGCACTGCCAGCTGAGCTCCCTCTGTAGCTCAGTTGGTAATCTGTTTAGAGCACAGTGTTCAGTCGTTCGGCAGATGTACGTATATATACGGAGATTTATTGAAAAACAGAAAACGTCTATGTGCAAATGTTCTTTCCATTAATTAATGACTCCTTGTGTTCCGGTTCTTTCGCAGACCGTTTTTTCAAGAAGTGAGCTGCCTGATCCGCTGAACTAGCCAGTGATTTTATATCTTTCTGCTCTCAACATCTACTACGTCACAAGCTAAGACGTTTTACAGCTTAGACAGGGGAGACTGCTGCGCGCACACTGTTCAATCGCTACGTGTCTGACCCAGGGTAGCGCCACCACAAGGCATTTTTTTAGAAAGTTAGGTCATTCTGTAGAGCAGGAATAAGGCTACAAAATATGTGAATGTGCTTTTGTTTCTGGTTTCTGTTGTGGAGATGAGTGTTTGAACAATGAAATTTGCTGAATCTGCATACACTCTACATAGTCATATATACACCTCTGGGGAATTACTCTGTGTGTGATCTCTATGGCTTCTGTGGTACAAGTGTGTAAAATGTGTAGACCTCAGGTATTTAGGCCTTATACATTATGCCAGCATGATTTTGGGAATAATAAATAGTTGTGAATTATGCCAGAATAATACATGTAGGTGCACACAGGACTATGCAATCTCTTGCTGCAAAAGTCCTTTTCTCATCAACGAAATTACTTGTTGGAAGGCTACATTTCAGTGTCTGTAATATAACAATTAATGTTGCCCTATTCCTCTGGTGCTGCTTTTTTCATTGGTAGTTTCACACTGTTTATTGGTAGGTCCATTGGAATAATGGTCTAAACTAATAAGAATAATAGGTGAAATTTGAAAGAATAAGGGAATAGAATAATAGGCATTTTTAAGGGAGTTCGACATTATTTTTTGTTGTGGACATAATATATATTGCTGAACTCCGTTTTTAATGCTAACTGTCAATATGTTATTGAAACTTGTGTTTTTCTTTTCGATCAGAAGTTATAGCGTTTCCCAAATTACGCGATTTGAACTTCCCGCGATTACAGCGCAAACGCGGCGCGTTGATGCGCATGCGCAAATATGTATGGCCGTACGGCCGGTGTGAGCGTCGCGTGGCGGAGTCCAAAACCGATACCGATCCGTGGCCGTGTATCTGGAAATTTGGATCCGGAGTATATACAATTTGAATTTGTATATAGCCTTTGAGAAAGTGCTTTACCGATGGATGCCATGCCTATCGTTCCTGGTATGCGTTTGTACAACTCCGTTTGGAATCCAACTAGTCAAGTAGCAGCCGGCCAAAGTCTGCGAGGTACATTGTACTTGTAATTTACTACATATCCTGCCGTGTATTCTTTCCGTTCTCTTATTTGCTATCTCCTCTTTTCCCTTTTCCCCTCTGTACATGGTCTCTCTGGTAGCTCTGCTGTGTTACTTTGTCATTGTGTTGTGTTGCCTTGCCTTGTCTTTCCAAACATGTATTTGCATATGAACAATGTACATGTACATTACTACCCAAACAATTCCCACTCCACTGCCTTAGTGGCACCTGCATATGCAAATCTTTGAAAAAATGCATGTGCTATTGAAATGTAGTGTTCCCAGGTGGACTAATGTACATGTACATGTCAACAACCACCAAAAATTAGATTTCTTGCAAAAAGCACATACACTGATGGCACGCAGATGCTGTTGTGGGCAGCCTATTCACTTTTTATTACAATACTATATATAAGATACTAGTTGTGGTTGTAATTACATGTACTAGCTAGTAAATGAGGTGTTGGTATGCAATTGCGCTGGCTACTATACAGTATAGCAATAAACACACTACTGCATGTCACTACAAGGGCTACAGCTCTACAACTTGCTGTTGGAAGATCAGTACAATGTATAGTACATGTACATGTCAATTTTTTTGCCTATGTGTGGTCACAAAACGGCCTCCCTCTCTCCCTCCCCCTGTGTCCTTCCCTCCCTCCCTCTCTTTGTCCCTCCATTCTCTCTTCCTCTCCCTCCCTCTCCCTTGCCTTGCCTTGCCTTGCCTTTACCTGTATACATGTACATGTACATGTATATACATGTGCTTGCTTGTTGCATGCACAGAAGCATAGGTGTGTTTATTGCTATACTGTATAGTAGCCAGTGCAATTGCATACCAACACCTCATTTAGATATAATTACAACCACAACTAGTATCTTATAGTATTCTAATAAAAAGTGAATAGGCTGCTGTAGCAGCATCTGAGGTCAGTGTATGAGGCTTTTTGCTGCTAAATCTAATTTTTGGAAGGCTGACCCACTTTGCCCACTGCTTAGTGAAGTCAGCCTGATACATAATAAAGTCACATTGATAATGCATGTCCACATACGTGTACATGTACATGTGCAATCCACCTGTTTATCTGGTTTAGATGGTTTGCTGCTAAGAGCCTGAGGTTATATATGTATATACTTGTACTTGTATAATATGTTTCTTCAATCAGGTCTTGCAGAAGTACGGGAGTGCACGTGACTTGATGGCAGGGTCAAAATGAAAGTAAATGTAAGTAACTACATGTACGTTATACTTTTGACATGTATAATTTACTGTTCCTGTTAGAGGATCAGTGCCAAATTTTGTTTATGCTTTTTATAGAGGGGGTGCACACATTGTACATTGTTTACATGCACAATGTATGCACCCCCTCTATAAACAGCATAAACACTAATCTTCCTCCTAACTTCATGTTTAGTACATGTACATCTTGTATTGCCTGAAAGACTATTTCGGTGTGAGGCCTCAATGGTTGGATACCTCTCTAATAGGGACACATCTTCAGGTCCCAACTCTATACATACATGTAGATTGTGTAAGTACTGCCACTACTCCTCTCTGTGTGCATGTCTGTGTATAGGCTTCTGACAATGGGTTGTGTGTCCATATTAACTAATTGCATGCCAATCAGGTCCCAACTCCATTGAAACCTGTAATCGAAATCTAATTGATGTCACAGGGTGGCTACAAGAGAAAACGTGCCTGTTTGGAACCCCCGTCTTGTACAGAAAGCTCCCTTACCTTATACTGCTATGCACCTATATACATGTACACATCACATACATGTACATGTACTTCCTGCGTCTATATGTATTAGTACGTACATGTACGTGAGTGTGTCTGTAGCTGTAGTGTACTGTGCTTTGTGCATGTACGTACATGTGTTGTGTTGCTTTGTCTTTCTGTTGTGTTGTGTTGCCTTGCCTTTCTTTCTAAGCATCTCATGGGTGAAGTCATGTACATCTACATATATATATTAGGATATTGGAACTGTCAATGAACCATTGGAACACCTCTCTAATAGGGACACATCTTCGGGCCCCAACTCCATTGAAGCCTGTACACACCACCCTCTGAAATGAGGACACCTCTCTAATGGGACACATCTTCAGGTCCCAACTCCATTGAAGCCTGTACATACCACCCTCTGAAATGAGGACACCTCTCTAATAGGGACACATCTTCAGGTCCAAGCCTGTACATGTACATACGTGTGCCACCTTCTGAAATGAGGACACCTCTCTAATGGGACACATCTTCAGGTCCCAACTCCATTGAAGTCTGTACATACTTCCCTCTGAAATGTGGACACCTTTCTAATATCTAAAGAACAACCTAACTTTTTTTGTAGATTCATTCCTTTTTGCTTAACAGCATTCACCCATGTCCTAGTATGTAAATCCTCTAGTATGACTACATGTACATGAAACAGTGTGTGTGTGTGTGTGTGTGTGTGTGTGTGTGTGTGTGTGTGTGTGCGCGTGTGCGTGTGCGTGTGTGTGTGTGCGTGTGTGTGCATGTGTGTGTGTGTGTGTGAAATGAGGACACCTCTCTAATAGGGACACATGTTCAGGTCCCAACTCCATTGAAGCCTGTACATACCTCCCTCTGAAATGAGGATACCAACGCATCTTCAGGTCCCAACTCACAAGACAATACAATGTAAACCAAAACCAAACAAAACAGCACAACATACAACAAAAATGTCATTACGCAATACCGTCGAGAGATGGAGGGAGAGACGGGCGACGATGCAAGCCTGCCAAAGAGGTGTTTGGAGGTGGAGGAGGGGTCAGGAGAGCCGGAACGATCACCAATAGCACGGCCAATGGCAGCAACAGTCCGAATAGTATCCTCTCCCAGGCCGCCCAGGGTCTCAGCCACGAGAGGGATGAAGTCTGTCCCTGTAGAACGGCAGACGGATAGGTGGGCAGACAACTTGCGACAGACACCAACTTGTAGGGCATGGCCAGGGGTGTGTGAAGCCTCCACAATAGTCTGCTGCTGGAGGGGGCTGATAACGTGTACGTCCAAGGCAGCAGGGCGGCCACTGCTCCAGTTAGGGAGGAGAACATCTGCTGGACGAGACAGAGAGCTGGGTACTATGCCAGGAGACTTCTTGGAAACTCACGGTCCTGGAGGTGGAGACCCAGGGAAGGAGAAGACAACACATTGAGCCAATCCCCTGCGTGGGGCAGACTGGATGAAAGGGCCAGAGCACGGCATCTGATGGAAAATGGATTGAAAGGGAGAGAGAGCGCTGGTGTAGGGGGACATCGATGTCACCCAGTCAGGATGGGCAGCCGCAGTAGCAAGGGCCATCACCGCAGAGCCAGTGTGGAGAGAAGGGCCAACAGAATGTCCGAGCATCCTCTCTACCAGGGGCGCAGCGGCTGAGCAGGAGGCCAGAAACAACCTGCCATACAAGCCTGTACATACCACCCTCTGAAATGAGGACACCTCTCTAATAGAGAAACATCTTCAGGTCCCAACTCCATTGAAGCTACCCTTGTGTTTTGATGTTTCGAAACTTACCATGAAATGCATGACGCTCGCTCGCTGCCTTGTCTTGAAGTTAAATGTACCATTGCCCTCTGAAATGAGGACACCTCTCTAATAGGGACACATCTTCAGGTCCCAACTCCATTGAACCCTGTACATACCACCCTCTGAAATGAGGACACCTCTGTAACAGGGACACATCTTCAGATCCTAACTGCATTGAAGCCTGTACATGTACATGTACTTTCTGGTCGCATGAAATCACGCATATGTACATGACTGTTGTTAATTATGACAGTATTGACCTGAGACCTCTACAGACACACTCACAACATGCCTACAAGAAGGTCTCACTCATTGCATACCAACACCTCATTGAGACAACCACAACTAGTGCCTAACAGTATTCCCATAAAAATGAATAGGCTGCCCTTAGCAGCACTGCATTGTAGAGTATCGGGCTCTGAATACCTAATTTTTGGAAGGCTGACCCACTTTGCCCACTGCTTAGTGAAGTCAGCCTGATACATAATAAAGTCACATTGATATGCACATCCAAATACAGGTACAATCCACCTTTGCTCAACTGGTTACTAAGCTCCTGTTCTAGGTTCAGTTATGTCAGTTACATGTACCACACTATAACCAACCAGATTGCAAGTACATGTACATGTCTGCCGGAAAAGTAGTATACATGTACATGTAAATGTATAGTCATTGTAAACACATGCATGCACACAGAGCTTAGTAAGCAGATCGAGCGACATTCTACCAGTCACCATGCATGCAGGAGTGGCTCATTGTGTATGTACATGAACTAGCATGAGCTGTGTATACCAAAACAAGTAAGAGTCAGACCCAGTATCAGTATCAGACCCTGTAACTACAGACCGTACATCATTAGATGCTCGCACACAACCTCTCAATCATATTGAGTGCAAACCTACGTACATATGTAGGTCAGTGCATCAAGCTCCCTCCACCCTCCCTACAATACATTTACATGTACATGTACATGTATATATAATTTGCAAAAGTGGCTAGTCATGTTCAGCAAATTGTTGTAAAATAGGCTGCCTTGGGTGGGATTCGAAACCACAACACTCGCTTTCTAGGCAATGCTCATATTAACTGAGCTACCAGACTAGTCAAGTAGCACCCGCCCAAAGTCTGCGTGGTGCATTGTACTTGTACATATACTGCCGTGTATTCCTTATTTATAAACCAGGTGGATTCAACATGTACATGTATAGTGTATACTATAAGATACTAGTTGTGGTTGTAATTACATGTACTAGCTAGTAAATGAGGTGTTGGTATGCAATTGCGCTGGCTACTATACAGTATAGCAATGAATGCACTAAAGTGCAGAACCCTCGACATACATGCATGCGTGAATCCTTGAAAGCGCATGCGCTACCATTCTAATTACGTTAACGGGAAGTATACGGAAGACTTTAGGCAAAAGACGAAGACTGAACAGAAAGAAGCTTGCTACCTTACATCGAGTCGTACTCCAGGTAGAGTTTAGCCTATTGTTAGCCTTTTTAGGACCCTTGGAAGGCTCTGCCGTCGAAAAAGTGCGCGGAATGTCGCTCCAGTACCCTACAACGCAGGAAGCGTGTATCTCTGCAACGGAACAGTTTCAGAGAAGTCCCCACAAATTTTTTAACCTCCGTTGCCTGCTGAGTACGTGACAGTGTTTTCAGGACGAACAGACGCTTCAGAGGTGAGATGTGACTACAGACACACACACACAGACAGACCCAACTACCATAAACCTCGCTGCGCATGCGCGCCGAGGGTTAATAAACACACCACTGCATGTCACTACAAGGGCTACAGCTCTACAACTTGCTGTTGGAAGATCAGTACAATGTATAGTACATGTACATGTCAATTGTTTCGCCTATGTGTGGTCACAAAACGACCAAGACAGAGGATGAAGGCAATATATTATATGCACCAAGACAGGGGATGAGGGCATGCAACAATAATAACATGCGTAACCCCATAATGAAAGATGTAGGGAGGGGTTGCGCATGTTATTATTGTTGCATGCCCTCATCCCCTGTCTTGGTGCATATAATATATTGCCTTCATCCTCTGTCTTGCTGCATATAAATATAGTCTCTCATTCCCTGTGTTGCTGCATATATATACACTACACTTGTTTCTCTACTTTTTGGCACTATCATCCCTACATCCTTTAACATTTTAATGGAAATGTTTTTACTCCCTTGTTTCACTGTTTTTTGGTTGTATAGAAACAGTCGTATGCCATATTATGTGTCTATAAAGCCTTATAACAGCACCGTTCAAGAGTTCTGCGCTGTTCAATTAAGGCTTTATGGGCGTGTCGGCCCCCCCACACACTTCCAAAGCCAGTACTGACGTGCGATGGAGAGCGGGGATACTGAGAAAAAAACAGCAGATTCTGAGAACAGAGTCGATCAACACCTGTAACGCAAACCGTTACACTAATTTGCTGCACACGTATGCTGTAGCCTCATAGCTACCCAGGCTCTCTCTTCGAGAGCCTGGGTAACGACTATGCTGCGAGCTCGGATACGCGCACAAAATAAAAATGGCGTACAACAGAGAGGAAGTCTGTGGGCGTGGCTCTGAGTTGTACTTTATATAACCATTTTTTGGTGAAAGGCACGTGCACTGCGCCGGCCAAAAAGAAACCGATTTGTGCAAAAATGAAGATAAATACTTAAGCCGATTTTGAGTTATGCATGTTTACTGAAGAAGAAGAAGAAGATGTTGAAGAAATCGGGTTTTAGCAAAATCACACATATCATTGTAGCGATGTATTTTACCACCTTTGAGGGTCTTATCGTGTATAGAAACACTCGTAGGCCATGTTATGTTTCTAAAAGGGCTTATAGCTGCCGCGTTGGAGAGTTCTGAGCCATTACATTTCTTAAGGCTTAATGGGCGTGTCGGCGCCATCCCTACATAGAGAGTCTACCGACTCTCTGATATAGCACACCGCCTTGGGTATATCCTGTACCACTTCAGAGCCTGTGGGTTAACCTATACTTAGCCCCCTACGCTCCCACTCCTGTGCCTATAACCTACTGATTTTAATATTCTTACTATGTCAAAATGATTTTAATATTCATACTATGCCAAAAAATGAAGTACCATAATTAATTTTGTTCATTTTCAGGAAAATTATGTAATACATGTAACTATATCATGTCCAGTATAGAGAGCTACTCTGTCAGGTGTTGCTGTACCTAAAATAACAAAATGCTACGGAGACTAACATGATATTGCCCATCTTTGTTGGGATCAGGGCTAACTCGCAAAGTACC